>NW_019061630.1:8356-23280 GCF_000696155.1 Zootermopsis nevadensis
AACGTTTCAGAGGTCATACTGCCTCCGTCATCAGGGCTATTCAGGGATATTCATCGCCCTGATGACGGAGGCAGTATGACCTCTGAAACGTTGGTTAACATCGACCAGACTACACAGCGCAATAACCCAGAAGACAGAAATCTTCATATTCACCGCTGTGAGAACCTCAAGTCTTACATAATGGAACTTGTTTTGTTAAATGTGATCTCTCACATTGAGGGTATTTGAGAACAGGGTGTTGCGGAGAATATTTGGATTCAAGAGAGTTAAAGTTATAGGTTGTTGGAAAAAATTGCATCATGAGAATTGCATACAGAATTTAAGTCGAAAGCCTGTAGAGAAGAGACGACTTAAATTGGGTGAAATGAGTTCCAGAGTAGCAGGGCGTGTAAAAATGGTTTGTGGGGGGTGGGATTGTGTGTAACGAAAATGGAAGAACTTTGGAGGATCTGATTGTGACAGCTAAAGTGTTCTTTTGCATTTAATTTTTCCTTGGATTATTTAGCGACACTTCTTTAACTGGAAGGGTATTGTAGCGGTTACGTTACAAACTCACCGTGCTGCAAACAGCAAAATGTTACGAATTTGTTAAAATAATTAGTCACTTTTTATATTCAAGTTTGTCTGCAGGCGTCTCATAAATACTTTCGCTGGCCTCCTGTACTAACCGGTGCTTCGAAGAGACCAGAGAATCGCTCTTCTTGAGTCTTGCCCTTCTTGGGCCTCACGAGGATGAATATGGTCCTGACGCCAGGACAGGAGCGTAGAAGCTTCTCTAGCAGCGCATTGCCCAGGAATCCCGTGCCCCCCGTCACGAAGACGCCAGCGCCGTGGAACAGCTGCTGCACTGCAGTCTCGCCTTCGCATTCCATTACGATCTGAAAACATGCACGTCTTAATTGTAAGTGCAAACGGTAAACAAATTTGCTCGCGGGGGAAGGATGACTTCAATCTCACGGCCTGAGCTGTCCGGTGGGTTTTGCTCAATAAAGACAGAAATCTTCATACTCATCGCCCTGATGACGGAGGCAGTATGACCTCTGAAACGTTGGTTAACATCGACCAGACTACACAGCGCAATAACCCAGAAGACAGAAATCTTCATATTCACCGCTGTGAGAACCTCAAGTCTTACATAATGGAACTTGTTTTGTTAAATGTGATCTCTCACATTGAGGGTATTTGAGAACAGGGTGTTACGGAGAATATTTGGATTCAAGAGAGTTAAAGTTATAGGTTGTTGGAAAAAATTGCATCATGAGAATTGCATACAGAATTTAAGTCGAAAGCCTGTAGAGAAGAGACGACTTAAATTGGGTGAAATGAGTTCCAGAGTAGCAGGGCGTGTAAAAATGGTTTGTGGGGGGTGGGATTGTGTGTAACGAAAATGGAAGAACTTTGGAGGATCTGATTGTGACAGCTAAAGTGTTCTTTTGCATTTAATTTTTCCTTGGATTATTTAGCGACACTTCTTTAACTGGAAGGGTATTGTGGCGGTTACGTTACAAACTCACCGTGCTGCAAACAGCAAAATGTTACGAATTTGTTAAAATAATTAGTCACTTTTTATATTCAAGTTTGTCTGCAGGCGTCTCATAAATACTTTCGCTGGCCTCCTGTACTAACCGGTGCTTCGAAGAGACCAGAGAATCGCTCTTCTTGAGTCTTGCCCTTCTTGGGCCTCACGAGGATGAATATGGTCCTGACGCCAGGACAGGAGCGTAGAAGCTTCTCTAGCAGCGCATTGCCCAGGAATCCCGTGCCCCCCGTCACGAAGACGCCAGCGCCGTGGAACAGCTGCTGCACTGCAGTCTCGCCGTCGCATTCCATTACGGTCTGAAAACATGCACGTCTTAATTGTAAGTGCAAACGGTAAACATATTTGCTCGCGGGGAAAGGATGACTTCAGTCTCACGGCCTGAGCTGTCCGGTGGGTTCTGGGGGCCTTTCCTGGAGGTAAAGCCGGTCGGGGCGTGATGCTGACATTTCACTCCATCTAGTGTCGAGTTCAAGAATGAGTAAAAGTCGAAACTCGTATGCAGACTGAAGAAGGAAAAGTGTCTATACGTGTTAATGGTATCACGTTCAAGTAAATATGCATTTACTGTATTCACGCTGGAATTGTTCAGGTAGACGATTTCCTCCCTTAACGTTGTAGCCACGTACCCATTCGTATAGCTTACGAAGTGCGATCGGAAAGATTCAAGACTGTGTCAATAGGGGGCGAACCGGATGTAGTACGAGCTTCTGCCGCTAGGGGGTGCGGCCTACATTCATAGTGAATCAGTGTGCCAGCCGGCATCATCGAATTAGCATTTGTTTCTTAGTTACGGGCGTTTTGGTAGTGCATTACACCGACCCTCCTGCGATTTCGGAATGGCGATTGTCAGTTTTATATTAATTTATAATTTTAATTAGCTGTTAATCAATATTCTTTTGTTGTTGTTTTTCAATGTAATGTCTTGATACGATCAAGCAGGTAGGAAGTAATAACACGTGCCAGTTTGTTCAGAGCAATTTCCATTGAATGACAGGAAGATAACTTTAAGTAGTCTTATAATGTTGCTTAAGTATAGCAAGGGAATCGCAAGTGACGTATCACAGTGACCGCGCGGTCTTGACTGCTCGAACACAGGGATTGTGGGTTTGAATCCCACTCGAGACATTAATGTTTTCGTATTTTTCTGTGTTGCACTATCTCATGTATGTAGAGATCTTGTGACAGATTGCCCTCGTCATTTCATGAAGTCCGACCAGGCATCTGACAGACCAAGGGTCCCAGTTTGTGAACACCGAATACGATATGAGGTGTGTACTGTCCCCAATTGTTCCCAATTTTGTGGAACTAGTAAATAAGATGGAGCAGTGGCATTGTACTCATTAGCTGGGACCTGGGTGATGAAATATTCATGGTGAATAATTACAATTTTTTTGTGACTGCTAAAATGTTTAGAGATGTTTAAAATATGTTTTCTGTGCAGTTTGTGTTTTACCTACATTGGGTAAAAAGGACTTGCAGATAAGCGGTTTTGGGTAATGAAGGAAAAAGTTTGGGAAGCAGTGCAGTAGATGAAGCGTCTTATAGGTTAGGTAAAAGGTGGAAGCACGCAATTTGGTGGCGGCTACATTTGCTATTATAGACACACATAGATAATAGAAGTTTGGTTCATGACAAGCACTATGGAAGCCAGCGAGCATTAAGGAGTTCCTCAATGCGCAGACGCAATGTTATTTGTAAGACTTGAGGTTCTCACAGCGGTGAGTATGAAGATATCCGTCTTCTGGGTTGTTGCGCTGTGTAGTCTGGTCGATGTTAACGAAACATCGACCAGACTACACAGCGCGACAACCCAGAAGACGGATATCTTCACAATGTTATTTGATAACTGGCGATGGTGCAGTCTGAGTTCACGCGTTACAATGCAGGAAATAATGTAAAATACTGGTCTGTTCAGTCTCTGCCCTGTAAGGTCACAATGGACAAGGTTATGGTTAAGAAAGTTTTGAGGAATATGTTACTAGCACGGTATTGAAGTGAGGAACGATTGTGAAAATGTGTGTGGGGAATAAAATTGTTCCCACGATGAGTGAGACCTTGGTGACTAAAGATCGTTTGTGTGTTACCAGTTACTTGACAGTGAGATTCACTTGTTGTGAACCTTCAAATTGTGCGCAGACGCAATTGCGTTGGTGTTACAAATACCGAGGTCACACGTCAGTTTAGCTTGCGAACTGAAGGAAAATGGAAATAGAACTTTAATTCGATGTTCGCAGTGCAAATTGAATTTTTGCTTCACATTTCTGTGACAATAAGAGTGCATAATTTTGTGGACATTCCTCAGGACTCACATCCGTATCAGCCCATAGGAATTCAACGGGGAATACAGAAGTTTGCAAGTTTCAGTTACATTCTCTGAGAAGAATAATGTGATTCAATTTTATATTGGGGCTTCTTCAAAAATTATATTTGTGTGAAACTTTAACACCTGTCCTCTTTTTAATATGGAAATGAGGTTTTCAAAATAACTTGGCAAACATTTTTACTTAGCTCCATGGTACAGAATCTCCCAGTATCAGCAAATAGATATTCAGGTATCAGCGGGTTTATTCTCATAATGGAATTCAAAACCCTGTCACTGTAATCATAAGGGCCCACCATTCTCAGATGTCCACTTCTCACTTCAAAAGCCTACTTCCAGAATAAAATTATCCGCTCATCTGTAGCCATAATACAGTACTACAATATAATAATATTTGCGGATGACCAAGTAATAACAGCATCTACAGAAGATGCATATTACACTTAAGAGTACCATTCTTTGTCCACCACGAATATTGGCATAAAAGCAGGGATGGTGGTAAATTAATTTTAATTTTTTTCTTAGTTTTAGGGTATATTTTTATTAGTAGAGTAGTATTAAAATGCCATATGGCGCATAAAATATTGTATTATTTTGTAGAATTTGAGGTTATTATGGAAGACATCCATCTTCTTATTGTAGTTATATTGCCTCCATCATCAGGCGATCCTGATGGCGGAGGCAGCAAGGACCTCTGAAACACTGGTAAATGTGTACCAGATTGCACGGTGCAACAGCCTAGAAGTCAGCTATCTTCAGACAATATTTTGTTTGTAGGGCAAAACTATGAATAGACCAGGTAAGATTTCGGATTCTCGCAGTGGTGAGTATGAAGAAGGCTGTCTTCTGGGTTGTAGCATTATGTAGTCTGATTTATCTATGTTTACCAAAGTCTCAGGGGTATTTGCTGCCTCCATTATCAGGGTGACAGGTAAGCCATGTAAGAGGACTGGGTTTGAGATGTAGGAACTAGTCACTCAAGGCAGAACCGTAGCCGGATGAGTGGTGAAGAGGGCGAGCGTCAGGCATGAGCAAGGTAACCAAAAAGAGACAGAGACGTACCACAGCCTGACCAGAGATTCAAGCTAGAGGTCAGACTGATTGCTGATTTGATATTTTGTGACTCATCGCCCTGGTTTGGAGACATGATGAAATAGGCGACAGATCAGGGAGTTGCTGCTTGTAGCCTGCCGCTGCTGGATAACTGGAAAGGAGGAATTGGTCTTTCTCAAGGCCAAACTGTTTTAGCTCTCCCCAGCTGTCTTGCATTATCTGAGAGCAAGGGATCAAACAGGAGAGTGGGGCATACCATAGCCTGGTCAGGAGGGGAGAAGTAAGCAAAAGAGAGAGGGTAAATAAAAAATGGTCCTTATCAGGGCCCCTGAGGGACCAGTGGGAAGTTCACTGGATAAAAGGAAATGAGGGTAGATGAAAGAAGTGTAAGAGTATAAGGAAAGGGAATATACAGGGGAGAAAGTTGAGTGGGATATGGATAAAATAACGTACAAGTTGGGACAGAGAAAATGAGAAACTGGCCAGAGCTGGGTTAGTGTCCTGAAAAGGACATTGTGCTGGCTTAGCGTCCGGGTTGAGATAGGCATTGTTGTATCTAAGACTTCCTGTGACCTTTGATGACCGACTTGTTCGCCCTTAGAGGCAGTGGATTTAACCTCTGGACATTGGGCAGATTTACTCCTTGCCTTTGCAGGCAGAGGTGCAGAACTGGCTCCAGACAGTGGCCCAGGTATCTAGCTGCAAGCTCCAGCAAACTGCCCAAGTTAGATAAGTCCAGATCATTGGCTTTATGCTTCCGTGCATTGGTTTGAGGGGCCTTCTTGGAGACTAAAGGCCCTTCCCATCCTGCAGCAGAACCAGATGTCTACCCACTGGACTGGCCAGTGGAATGTTTGCCCAACCCGTAGCCTTGGCAGCAGCCTCAACTTCTCTCCTCTTCTTCTGTCTGAGGATGTCCTGCCTTGAGTGACTGGTCCCTATATCTGAGACCAATTCCTCATGCATGGCCTGATTATGGAGACAGTGAGTACCTCTGAAATATTGGTAACTTCTACCAGACTACCAAGACTACATGGTGCTACATCCCAGAAGACAGCCATCTTTATGGACAAACTAACCTAAATTAGAAACATTTCTTCTGAATTATATGCATGGTAATTGCCATACTGCTATGATAGACTCCTGTGGAATTAGATAGTGACATTTCTTGTACTGTAGTTGTAATGGTTATACCACCATGATTTATGTGTCAAGGTATTTTCTGATGAAGTAGTCCGAAGGTGAGTGTAGCATTATGGTAATACAGGCTTTATATTCAGCTTCATTCCTCTTGTATTTTTGTCATTCCATTAACTTGGCTGCATATCAATGAACCACATTGAGAGAGTATGGGCAGATTTTATTGTATTTGTTTTATAGAAAATATAAGGGATACAACGGATCATAATCTGAATATGTTTTGAAAATAATATTTTCTTGTTGGCATTTGTACACATTTCGGTGGCACATTAAAATTGTCCCAGTAAAGAAAATGATAAGTTTTATTATATGTTAAATTACATCACACCAGTGTAAGTATTTTTGCGTGATACTACATGTCTTGTTCATTAGAGAAAGATAAATAATTAATTATGTCTAGTTCAGGAATACCAAACATTGGACCTTCTGCATTTTGGTGACCCAGAACAGATGAGGGTCTTGACAGCGAACTTAAATGTAATAACTCAGAACGCAATTAAACAGTCCTTAAAAACTGAGAAATATTTAAACGATTAACCATTGTGACTTCAATCTTCACAAATCAGTGGACTACCTTGTAGAAGTCATGGTGAGTCTGATCCATCTATTAACAGAAGTAAATACAGGTGTATATATTTTTTGCATAAAATATGTAACGTAAGTACTGATTCCACATGTGTTCCCTTCAAGCTGGATTTATTCTACTAACTTGATGGCTAACAGAACCCAAAGATTTATCACCAAAGTAACCAAAGCCTTCCACTGGACCCTGTCCTGGGTCAACAAAATCAAGTCTTCTTCAATTCTTTATCTCCCATAAATCCCACCAGAGAATATCCTACCATCTACGTCTAGGTCTCCCCAGCGGTCTACACTACTATAATTACAATTAACAATTTGCCTTGAGGTATTCAGTCAAAGTGCCATTGTTGCTAGTGATAGTGGCTTCCATCGGGCAATATGCCCTTTTTGTAAATAACTTTTATTGGATGGAGTTAGGTTATCTCAGTATTATGACTTACTATGGACCAGGGTTCAATCCCCAATGAGGACAGAAAATTTTCCTTTGGTCTCTGCATCCAGCCCGGCTCTGGGGCCCACACAAACTCCTATCCAATGGGTAAACTGGTTCTTTCCCGGGAGTAAACGGGGCCGGTGCGTGACGCTGACCACTCACTAAAAGCTATCGAGTAGTTGTTGAGTTACTGCAGCATGAATTACAAAAGCAGGTTTAATCTGTGTGCATCATAAGAATGACTGCCGTGTGGTATGGTACAAGGTTATCAACGTTTCTGATGTGCTTGCTGCCTCTATCATTAGGGAGATGAGTGTTTTATCGTGGTATAATCTTTGGCGTGTCAGTGGCATTGAGCGACAACTATCGATTATTAAATTCCGATACTCCGAAAGTAATATTTGGCGGTACCTATTTCACTCAAAATTTGAAGTTAACTAGGTGCAGTGTGTTAAAACGTTAAAATAACGGAGAGAAGTAAAATGTATAGGGTTATGTGTACAAAGAAACACGTAGTAAGAATACCAATAGACTATTTAACGGTGGCATTCGTAAGATCGAAGTGGCTATGTAATTCTGCTGAGTGCATGGTTAGGTTAGTAAGCAAGTACTGTGTTATATAGGTAACAAATGATATCAGAGTTGACATGTGAAATAAGTAATTTGGTGTGGAGAAAAGGAAACAGGAGCAGGAACAGCTCGAATTTCCCTTTCTGAGTATGAGATAAATATTTCCTTTCCATAAATTTAATGGCTATATCGTACAGTTCAAACAAATATAGTTACAGTGATATTTTTGTATACTAAACCTGATCGATGGTAACCTGTTAGGTTGACGTGTTAAGTAAATCTGCCCTGCTACATGTCATGCAGGTACTTGAAGAGGAATATAGCTTCTAATTATTCTTCACCTTGGCACTAGATGGAGATGAGTGATTAGCATCACACCTTAGCCTTGCTTTATCTCCAGGGGAAGGACCCCTGGTACACACAGGATAGGAGGTGATCTGGATGCAGAGGCTAGAAGGGAAATTCCATGCTCTTGCTGGGGATTGAATTCCATTCTCCCAGTCAGTAGTTTGACACTATTCTGACTGAGAAATCCTTTCTCATTGAGGTTGCCATGTACTCAGTTGAATTATAAGTATAGTTCACTATGTCTTTCTTTGTGTACATGTTCATTTAGTCATCCAGTGATATAAGTGAACTTTCTCACCCAGCACAGGAACTGTGATATCTTCTGGCTTCAGAGAGTGGCAGAATTTATTACAAATGGCTAAGAATTGCAAGGTAAGTGAGAACCATGTCACTTACATGATTAAATTGAAAGAACTTTTAAAATGAAACAAATTTATAGAGCAAACCAAAATCATGTGGACAAACAGACATGACCAGCCCTTTTTATAAGAAAACCTGTGCTTCCAGCATCAGGATTATACCGTCCCAGGACTGCTACCCTATCAGTAATTGGTAAATAAGGGAACAATCTATATTAAGAAATAAAATTTTGAGGTTTTGTAAATGTTTCAAATATTAAAGCTCAAATGTACATGAAATTTTGTACAGCAGAGCAGTTGCTGTTGCAGTTACGAGCACGTACATGAAACTCGATGTTCCTGGATGGTATATAGTTTGTTAAGAAACATTGTGATACTGCTGCAAGTCACACATTTTCCTCACAGCTGCTGGTGTTGAAATGCAGTTACACAAATTTTTGATATATATTACTCAATGGTCAATATTTTAATGGTGTATGTGGTTCTTGAATGTTTTGCGGTTAAACCGCAGACCCAATGTACAGCGTGTTACATAGTATTTGTAACTCATAATTTGGTTATTAATAGATCATAAGCTACATACAGTTCAATAAAAACCTTACATGCCACCAGAAGATGGTCTCCGTTAGATCGAAACATGTAGTGTTATAAGACATTAAAAGGAAAGCTGAATGTTTCATTGATATTTTAGGTGGATGAAAAATCAGATCTTACTACAAGAGTTTTTGGGCTTCCTGTATTTACAGTAACAAAATATGTGGTAACAGTGAATTACCATAGTACTGAAACAGTCATTTAAGGTATTTTATATTTGAAAAATTTTAATGGGGAAAATAACAAATAAATGAGGTATTTGGGTTAGAGATTTAAAGAAGCAAGGCCATTATTGTTGCCAGGATGGTGGAAGAACGGGGATATCCAGGTCTGGTGGCAAAAGCAAGGGAGAGCTGGTTCCTGGGGTAAAGTCTTTAGAGACGCAATAACTGGCTGCATTGCCCAATGAAGCAAGCATCCTGGAAAGGAGGAGGGCTGGGTGATAAAGCTGAAGGGTTTAAATCATCTTGATTTGGAATGGGCATTGAGACAAAAATTATGGTAGGAATAACAATTAATGTGTCCGATGAATCAAGATGTTACATAAATATTAAAGCTTATTATTTAATAAGAACCTGTGTTCAGCTATAGATGAAACTAGAAAGGAGAAAGGGTCTTCTGGAGAAGTTGCATTATCATGACTTCCAGTGTCAATTATGATAATGTTACAGTGAATTCTGATGATGAGAACTTTTTCTCAGACACTTACATTGTTTCCAGAAGACAATTGTGGACATGCAAATAACATTAAGAGACTTGTTATTCAGAAAGCCTGGGAACTGAAGTTTTTATTTCTGTATGCAGAGGAACTTTAATGCAGGAAAATAAAAAATTAAAGTATTGAACTTAAGTCAAATTTGATATGGTAGCTCTTTTTTCCAATACCATTAGTTCTTGCAACTACAGAACCTGTGTTTAATTTGAATGAATTTGCAAATGCCACTTCATTTTGTATTCAGTGTCTTTTTCTTTTCTTTCTCTTAATAAGAAAATTATCCATGTTAGGGATAATTTAAAGTTACGAGAATATTACGCGCACATAAAAGTAAAACTCCCCAATTCAAGCCATGGACGTGCATGGGAGAGAGGTGTAGCTCCTACTTGTTTTTGAAGTTGGTAGTAGATGAAGACGAGCTGTCAGATTATGCCCCCAGTCGCTCTTTACCCTGGGGGAAATGACCTCCTAGCAATCGCTGTATAGGAGTCTGGGTGGGCATCACAGCCACTCTAGATGCAGAGGCTGGAAGAAGTATCCTCTGCATCCGCTGAGGATTGAACCCCAGTTATTCAGCATGTAGTCAATTGAGTCAGTTACTATGCTCACTGTGCTACGTAAATATACAAAATGAAGTGGTCTGTTTTATGTGGTGAAATTATTTTGTTCTTAACAATGACAAGGCTAAGAGTTTCACACTGAACTGCAGTTGTTTACCCCTGGGAAAGGACTGTCGCACCCATTGGATATGGTGGGACCCAGAGGAAAACGTCTCTGCCACCGATGGGCATCAAATCCCAGTCGTCCAGCCTGTAGCTAGTCACTATACTGACTGAGCTATCCCGGCTCACTTCATATTTCAGTACTTCACTTGAGATTGAATTACACAATATATAAGACTGCAGTTTGTTCATTTCTTTGGTGTGTAATATTTTCTGAGTTCAGATTTAGGAGAGATTACTAAATGTCTTGAATAATAGAACAATAAAATGGCACTTGAATTGAATGTTATTTTTTCTACTGTTACTTTCAATTCACGGCCATCTACTATAACTAATTTTCCAACTTACCGCACTGATATTTGTATTAGTACACTACAGTCATTTTATTAAACATTTTGGCTGTACCTTCTGTAGCGTTTCTTTGCAGGTTCTATTGTGTCAGGGGTGTCTTGTGCCATATACGTGCGCAACCCTAGCATGGAATCTTTGAATACAGACTGCCAATCAATGTTAGCAATGTTGAAGTCAAAGAGCTTTTGATCCTCAGGACTCATCCTTTTCCACAAAGTCTGCACATTGTCGTTTGTGAACTTCCACTGTTGGGTGGAGAAGTATGATATCACATCAACAAACTTGTGGATCTTCTTGTAAATATTCCATAATCTGAAAGAAAACAAGAAGTTACTGAGACTGTTATGTTTAGAAAAAGTTTTTTATATTTTATGCCTTTTAAAGGTTTCAGTGTTCCAGCCATGACTTTTTCAAAGTAGGAGCTATTGCTGCTGGTGAGAGATTATCTCATTAGGCAACTTATCTTTTGTAAAAATAATTTTGATTGGAAATCGGAAACACTGGGAAGTCGAGATATTTTTATAGTGTTGGAGGTAGGGAATGCTGATGGAGTGGGCTGGTGATAACTGAGGAATAAGTGGGAAACGGTTCTGTGCCAATAGGGAGTCAACAAACAGGCATCAGAGGAGGGGGGATGGATAGTGAAGAGGTCAGCCCCTTTCAGGACCCACTGTGCTGGGTTGTGTTCTTGGCGAGAGCCTATCGCCCTTCTTTCCGGTCATGAATCAGATGCTTCTATGACCTCATACAATGACAGGCCCCTTTACAGCCTAACATATTTTTATCATTTTGAGTATACAGTTCTTGTGTAATAAATTTGAAGCTCTTTCCTCAATATCACTTTCAGGCCTCGTTACAGTGTGACATATGTACTATAAACCCTCAGCATAATGGACTGTAAGGGTTGTCCAGTAATGCATCCTTAAACCATAATTACAAACACCATTAAACATATTAGTAATGTGAACAGGACACCTACAATAACACAAGGTCTACTAAACCACGATGTTGCAGAGAGATAATGGAGCACAAAAGAATCCTCACATCCATAAACAAATTGACAACACCAAATGGTGTGTGTTAAATCCAAAATCCATTAATCAAGGGTTTAGTGTACATACACATTTTAATATTTCAGCTTGTTAATTTATGGAACTTACATTGGCTTTTTCCCAACAAGTCTGGCTGCAGTATCCACAATGAGAGCTGGCAGAAAGTGCAGAAAAATGGCATACAAATTGTGCATGATCTTGTATTTATTAAGTTGGAAGCAGTAGTACCACTGCACTCTCATAGATGGGAATTCTTTCCCGCATTCATTAAACTTCATATACTGAGCCCATGTGAGAGGATTCTGAATTGAAGATACATAGTTCAAGATGGGAATATCATCATCTGGACCTGGAAGGTTCCCAGTTTGTTTTTCAAGTAGATATTGCTGTGCTTTCAACCTATGAAACAAACAAAAACACTTTATATTTATAATTTGATAAGGTTGGTTGTGCCCTTGTGAGTTGATTCCTCGCACATAAGTTTGTTATTTTTCTATAATGGTCCTTAATTTTATACACAGCAATCCCTTGTCAGCCAGGTGCTTGCCAGTCACAGATTTAAAATCTTATGCAGTCCACTTTTATGTCCATTGTTTCAAGAACATAAACTTTTAGAGCATTTTTTTGTGTTCTCTGTACAAAGTGCATGAAACACGTGTACCAATACTTTGGTGAGGACATCTTCTTGTCTATATGTATATTTCATTTTCAAAACCACTCAGTGAATTTCATTTATGTTCTTCATTGGGATGAGTCCTAATTATAAGTTGTTGGCCAGATTTAATTTTGATTCGTACTGGTCAGTGAGTGTTCTATCATAATAGATCTATTAACTAAATAACTACACGGCTTAGGGAACCCAAAGTTTCATTACCGAATTAAACAAAGCCCTCCATCGGTCCCTGTCCTGGGCCAGCAATATCCAGTTGCCTTCAACTCCTATCGCCCATAGATCCGACTCGATATTATCCTCCTATCTACCTACGTCTAGGTTTCCCCAGCGGTCTCTTCCCTTCAGGCTTCCTGACAAATATACGGTGCACACCTCTTGCCCCATCCATGTGCACCACTCTTCTCATTCTTCTCGACTTAATCACCCTGACAAAACTGGGGGAGCAGTACAGATTTTTAAGCTCATCATTATGCAGTTTTCTCCACGCCCCACCGTCTTCCCTCTTAGGCCCAAATATCCTCCTCAACGACCTATTCTCATACAAAATAACAGGCAAAATTATTGTTTTGTATATTTAAATCTTCGGGATCTTAGAAATCAGATGGAAGAAAAAATATTTTTAACTGAAAAGTAGCTAGCATTTCCATAATTTAGTCTCCTACTAATTTCCTCATGAGTTTCATTTTGATTTGTTATCGTTGTTCCCAAATATTTGAACTTTGTCACACACAGTAGATCTACAACTGATCAAATTTTCTGCATTTGCCAAATACTAGAGAAAAAGTGGCTTCAACCATGGGTCTTGTCTGCCACTTATCATTTTGATTTTCATTATCATTCTCCCATTTAGAATCTCAGCTGGTATACTTTAAATTAGGCCATGAAGGAAGTTTAAGATAATACCAGTCAGTCACCTGTACAGGCACTTGATTGTTTACCTTTGTTGTGTTGCTACGTCCCAAGCAGCAGCTATCATCACATTAATAACCATATCGACAGGAACCACTTCTGCCAACATATCTTCATTACAGTGCATGGTTCTTAGGAGTCCAACCCCAGCTCCTACCACAACTCCAGTAGCTCCATAAATGTTGTTGATCCAACCAGGGAAAGGTTCACGTGCGGTACTTATCACTATAAAAAAGCAGTCTTATCAGTTTACTGGCCTCATGTGCAAATGATTGTGGTGTTGTAACTAGCATATTCAAGAATTATGTTCATTTCTGCGATATGAGATCAGGTACACTACATGACAGTGATTTTTGTACTGTAAACATTTTTGGATTATGCTCTAAAATAGGGAAAAAAATTAGCAGAATATCATCTGTAGAAATTATTCATGAAGAACTTTCTTTAAGTGACACTTACATGTTTATACAGGACAGCGTTTTGCTCTTATGGAGTGATTCTAGACTCGCAGCTTTCAGTCATGCAACGTTCTTCTTAGTAATTCTCCATTTCAGTTACCATTTCCATAATCCTTTCACAATGAGAAACAGGAAACAAATATGAGCTACCTACCTATAGAAGGTCGCACCACTGCTATTGGCAGGCCCTTTCCAAACTCTCGTACTGTGTCTTCAGCAATTGATTTAGTGAGTGCATATGTGTTTGGCCACTCCCTCAGTATCCTGTAATTAATAACCATTCACATCTGCACAGTTTAGTTGAAATATTAATTAACTCTTTAAGCATTGCCTAAGTCACTGCTATTACAGTGACCTATTTCTCACCCTTGAGTAGTTTATGATGTAGGATCCTTGGTTTTGTGGACAGCCTATAACACCGCACTATGTGGAATGTGATCAAGAAAGGAAAACATACTTAATAAATACAAAGTCTCAAATGAATTCTCTATTCCTGTACTTCTAAAATGCATATCCAAAATATTTCCTTATTCTATATGAAATCAACTTGTGATACTTGTTTGTAATGAGTTGTGTTAGCTCAAGCTTTCCCTTTTCAGTCCATTGTACGTTGTGATTGTGAAGAGGATATTTAAGTGTTTTTGAAATGTGGCTGAGGTAACTTGCAATAATAATTATAATTATATTAACAAAATTTTGTACTTTTACTTTTTATCTACAATTAAATACTTTTGCATTAAAACACATCAATGATTTAATTTTTGTGCAATCATTTAAAATGTGAAACATAAAAATGTAACTTTTTATCATATTTTAAGATAAAAGTATTCGGGGAAACAGTTAAATACAAGTTCATATATATTTTTTTCATGTTTCATACTCTGAAATAATTTCTTATTTGCTCTATATCCATAATGTGCAAATTATGGTTTTTTGGTGATTGGGATCTGGCACACCAAATGTCAGCAGAGGGTTCAAGACTTCCATACTCACATTGGAGTCATAATGGACAGCACATCTTCATCCAGAAGGTCCACTAGCTGTA
>NW_019061635.1:4730-17057 GCF_000696155.1 Zootermopsis nevadensis
CGGACAGCGAGTCTCCTGCAGGAGTTCAGCTGGGAGGTGTTTGATCATTCACCCTACAGCCCGGACCTCGCTCCCAGTCATTTCCATCTTTTCCTACACCTCAAGAAATTCCTGTCCGGTCAGCGTTTTGAGAATGACAGAGAGGCGGAGATGGTTGTCACACAGTGGTTCCAATCCCAGGCGGCAGACTTCTACGACCCAGGTATTCAAAAGTTGGTCCCACGGTATGACAAATGTCTCAATTCCGGTGGCGAATATGTTGAAAAATAGCTGGACACTTGCTGTATCTGTTGCAATAAATATTTCCATGAAATTGTTTTGTTTCTGTAAACGGCCCCAGGGAAACTTACTTTGTGGACGAGCCTCGTACTTTTGTAAGTATGTTTTGTTCTTTAACTGTTCAATTTGACTTTCAGTTTTGTCACGATCATTTGGTATCGAGTATGCAAGAAGATGATCTTTAAGACTGAAATTCGGTTACTTCTGCATTTGACTTTGACCATTAATATGACTGCAAAATTTTCATTTTTGACAGGCTGCTGCTATTTTGTTCACATAAACTTTCACTTACTTCAAACTTTTTGGGCACAATGTGATTCCTCACTTGTTATGCTCCTCTTATAACCTTAAATTTCTAACATTATTAACATTAATGACAGTCTGAAATATACCACCGAGAAATTTTCTACATACTGTTAACCCTTTCTCTAAATTCTTCATGTCTTCCACTATCTGCTCATACTCCGTTTTCCTCTCACAGTATGCAACACAAATTTCCTCGTGTTTTCCAGTACGCTGTTCTACACTTTCCACTCCTTTCCAGCTACTACTGGAGATCTGTAAAAATACACAACATATTACATCACACAAGAAAACACACAATTAAACCTCAATTCTGAATTGAAGTATAACCACTGGGTGTGTCTAGCTTTTGGACATAATTCTGAGCTGAAGGTATTAAAATTACCTTCCTGTATCAATCCTTGGGCAAATTTTTGTTGCATGTGAAGTTGAGTTTGTAAGAAGATATCCGTCTTCTGGGTTGTTGCGCTGTGTAGTCTGGTCGATGTTAACCAACGTTTCAGAGGTCATACTGCCTCCATCATCAGGGCGATGAGTATGAAGATTTCTCTCTTCTGGGTTGTTGCGCTGTGTAGTCTGGTCGATGTTAACCAACGTTTCAGAGGTCATACTGCCTCCGTCATCAGGGCGATCGCCCTGATGACGGAGGCAGTATGACCTCTGAAACGGTGGTTAACATCGACCAGACTACACCCCCGAGCCAATGGTAGCAGGTATGGGAGTGGACCAATGGTAGCACGTGGGCGAGAGTGGGAGAGGGAGGGAGTTTGTAACTGTACTATCTTTTTATGCAAGTCATTACACCTTTCCTCCTGGAATTTCTTTTTTGATAAGACCTCCCTTAAGTCACTCAGCACAGTCTCTCTCTTAGCCTGAAATTATTTCTTTCATAGTCAAACAAAAAGATTATCATGAGATGTCCTGCATAAGTAAAATATCCGAATCCATAAAATGAAAACAATACTGGAAGAAGAATGTAAACTATTAAAAACAGGGATGAAAGCTTAAAATGACAAGTCCAGTAAATATTGTTGGTATTCAACCTGGGGTACGCAAAGACATCTTAGGGGGTACGTGAAATTTAAAGAAATATATATTATTTTATGATAAACACTGAATAATCAGTAATGTAATTTATTTTAGATGTAGATTATATACTATGTATAACTTTAATTATACACCAACAACTTTGGGGGTACAAAGTTGAAGAGAAATTATATCTGGGGGTACGCGAACAAAAGAAGGTTGAATACCACTGCTCTAGATCAGTGTTTTGCAACCCTTTTCAACACATGGCACACCACAAAATTTTGCCTCACAAAATGGGGAAGTAAAACTATACATTGCCATAAATATATCACATATTTATCCTTGCCCTATTCGATTGCAGACACATGAAAAAACAAAACTATCAATGATGAACCAGTGTGTGTGTGTGAGACTTGTGGCTTTAGCAGCGACTATATGCAATAAAATCCTCTTGGGCAACAAACAACATCAAAATGGAGCCATAGTCCAATGTTTCAGACACACTCTGTCTCCATCATCAGGGAATGATATCATTGAATTGCTTAGAATTTACTGACACATTAGAAGCATATTCGGGCTTTAATGTAAATGAACACAGTACAGTAGGGCCCCGCTTTTCAGCGCCCCGCTTTACGGCGATTCGCTAATACGGCGCTTAACAGATGAGTCAGAGAAGTGCATCCGGCGCCATTTTATCGTCGCTGATTCAGTCTGTTTACAGCTTTTGCGCGCTGCGCGTCTCCGTATTTCTGGAAATTTTTCAAAGTTATTACAAACTGTATATTTATATAATATTTTTGTGTTACTACAGTGTAATTACAAAGACGTCTAAGGGTAGTAGCGATAAAAAGAGGAGTCGTAAGCCTCTTACTTTAAATGCCAAGTTAGATATGATTAAACTTCGTGAACAAGGCATGTCTATGGCCGAGATAGGACGTAAGCTAGGCCCAGCTCGCCAAACTGCTAGTGCCATCGTGAACGCTAAGGAGAAAGTGTCACACGAATGAACTCTAAAGTCATAAGAAAAAGAGATAGCCTTATTGCTGACATGGAAAAACTTTTAGTTGTGTGGATTGAATATCAAACGAGCCACAATGTGTGTACTACTGATATTCATTTTAATTTCATATCGTTTTCTTAGGCCTAGCGCTATTGTGCACTTACGATATGATAGTGTAACATCTTATTAGGCTTTGATTTGCATTTGCAAGTGAAAAAAATGCAAAGATCCGCTTTTCGGCGATTTTCGCTTTATGGCGGGGGGCTGGTCCCTAACCCGCCGTATAAGCGGGGCCCTACTGTATGTACAAAGAATGTAATTTACTCTAAATAAATGTAAATTTTTTTTAAAGATATGCCAGTTTCCTAAAAATTCATTCATCCAGAATGGAGACTAGCTTGGTAAAAATATCAAATTTATTGCAATATATGGAGGAAAGATTTATGTAAATAAATTCAGCCCTAAGCCATGTAATTTCAAAGACAATGAAGTGTATTACAGTAAAAAGATTAACATATTTACCAGAAGAGGGCATTCTTCAGCTTCGATGTCTTTTAAAGTATCCCGAATTTTGGATGATTTTGTGCCAGCTTTGTCCATTTGATCTTTTAACAGCTGACAATCAGCTTCCAAGGTATCACGCTCCTTACATTTGGCAGCATATTCTCTCATGTATTCTTCCAATTCAGCAGCCTCGTCAACAATGAAGAAGTAACCAAATTTCAAGTATTACAAAGTTTTGTTTCAGTCTTAAAGATCTTCTTCTTGCATACTCGATACCAAATGATCGTGACAAAACTGAAAGTCAAATTGAACAGTTAAAGAACAAAACATACTTACAAAAGTACCAATGCTATTCAAATCAGGCTCATCCATATCCTTCAACTGGATCGAGATATCTTCATCTTTTTTATTGTAGCACCAGCAACATTCAATTCCATGTAGTTTGTCTGTAACTGTTCCTTAACCACAGCGAGTTGCTTCTCCACCTCTCGCTTCTGAAAATGGTAAGCTAGTAATCGCAATGTTCAGAGGATCGATTCGATCCCCCTCTTTGGTAACTGCTCCTTTGCAGTTCTTGGGTACTCGCCCGACATCGCTCATTATTTCAAAAGCTTCACTGAGATGAAAGGAAAAGCAGAGGGAAAGAAAGCCCAGTACCTTTTTCTGTCTTTATTTCGTATACGCCCCGACCAGTTGCATTTAATCATCTCATTACAATTATACGGTCACCATATTCTTCTCTCTTGTAATTATGGTGACCAGTATTCTTCAACGTTACCTCGATGGTCGCAGTGTCAGACTGGACTAAATTCAAGATAGATAAGCAAAGACTAAACCTATGACCTTAGCAACTTGTTACAATATGTTACCTTTCAAAGTTTTGGTTCCTGTAATGTCAGTATTTTTTTTAAAATAAAATTGATTGTAGTAAACTCTACAAATGAGGTAAATTTGTCCCTGAGCACTAGAACCTGCTAGTTCAGTTGCAAAGTCTGACATGTATTAATCAACGTGGTCTTCGTACAAAGCATTTTTCATCACATTTATAATAATCAATCTTGAGGGGCTCCTATAATGTACAAAGTTCCATATTTTTCTGTCAATTCATAACACACGGCTTGACTTCTTGGTTTTGCCACATGAAACTTCAATCTGCAGTTTAACAAAAGTGGAACTCCAAAATGCAAATTCTTAAAATGTTCATATATGCAGTTCTTGGGTACTCGCCCGACATCACTCATTATTCCAAACGCTTCACTCCAGGTTGGAATCAGTAAAATTGTCTCAACATCCCACTGATCTATTAGACAGTTAGAGACAAGTGTGTCTTGGACTACAACAGAATCCAATATGCTAGAGTAGCCATCTCCTCCCCGCAGGTATTTTCACCTTGACGTGGTGGGGGGCTAGCGTGTCCCGATGACCCTGAGAGCTATGCTGGCGGTAGCAAGTATACACTTCACACTGGAATTACAAGAGCTTAAAACATGGTTTTCATGGATGCAAAATGTATGGGCCACAGAAATCCAGATTAGGACATAATTTAAAACAGACTCCAGTGTAAACTGAAACTTCCTATACGGGGTCTCCAATTTATGAGGTTATGGTCGTGCTTACATTGCATTATCGGCCTCTGCTGTTGACGTAGGCGGGACTTATACGCGTGAGTCACGGGCGAGTCAGTTTTGGTGCCGCTAGTAACAGCGAACTACGAATATTTCTCGTAACTAATATATGTTATTACATTGTTTTTACCTTAAATCACAAAAACAAAATATTCGACAATTTCCCAAGGAGAGCTTCGTCGAGCATTTCGAAACATGTCAACGAGATGTGAAACTTGCTTGCAAGCACAAGGAAGTCACTTTGAACATCTTTTGAATGAATTATCCTAGACATAAGATACAATTTTCTTTCCGCTGTTACATCCTCCCTTATAACCAAACTAAGTAACCACATCTAACCAATTACTCATAAAATACACATAATGCGTAGCTTAAACCTGTGAACTCAAACGAAGCGTGTTAACACCCACGCTCCGTTGGAGTTCACAGGTATGGACGACGCAACAGCTCCCCGCAGACCAGCTACGGCCACCGGACAATCGGATCAATAGCTAAGTGCAGAGTTCAACTCCTGTGAAACCAACATCTAGTGTAGTGTTGCTTGATATGCTTTTTGCTGAGAATGATGTGATTGCCACTCAAGTACATTATTATAGGATTAGAAAACATGAACGTAAGCCTGAACATGTGATTCTACTGATTATCTGACTCATTCATAGCTGTAATTAATGTACTGATCATTCCACACAACTTCACTCTTGTGAACTCTTTGGTGTCGCACTGGTACAAACTGAATTAAAAATAAAGTGTTAAATGATGGAAATATTTCAAATACAGTATTTATATGATTCAACTGGCACCAGAAAGTATTTCTATACTCACTTGCATTGTCAAATTCATCTTCTATGGCTCTCCGGTCCGTATGCGGTCCATGGCCTCCTCAATTCTCCTCTTCCATTCGGTCCTCTGTTACGTCCGTCTGTCCGAGGCTTTGATCGAGGTTTCGAAACATATTCCTTTTTACGGTGCAAGGTTGTTAGCCTTGTGACCAACCCCCAACCTGGAGGACCAGGGTACCTGTCTTAGTCTGACCTCTCCCCCTCGACCAATCTGGCTACGGAGGCCCTACCAGTATCTAAGCTACCGTCAGCATAGCTCTTGGGATCACTGAGGTACTCAAGCCCCACCACCACGACAAGGTGCAGGTACCATTAAGTGGGGAATTGTCCAATTGCCCACTCCAAATCAAATGATCTCTGGGCTAAAAATAAAATAAAACGAAGGAATTTTTAAAATGTTTCATTCACACTGGTGATAAAATGTTATTTGCAGAAAAGCAAGATTTGTGACTTATTAAGAGACAAGAATAAAATTAAATGAGGTAACAAACTGAACAATGTACTACATCTTTCTCAGCCATTTCTTAAAATCTGCAATTTCATGTTAACATACGTGACTAAGAAATTGTATTTATTATATAATACTCAAAAACATTAAATGTCACTTAAAAACCTGAATTAACTTAAAGATGAACAAATATCACAGCATATTGACAGTGTACAGTCAAACCTCGGTTCACGAACGCCTCGAATCATGAACAATTCGATTTACAAACAAATTTTCTGAACACAAAGCGTCTCGGATGACGTACTGTATCTCGAGTTACGAACATGCAAGCCGTCAACATCGTGGAGCGATAAGCTGGGAGTATCAGCGTCGGCAGTGTTCGTAGAAGAATGATCCAGCATGGGGCCAAAGAAAGACAATGATAGCAGCAAAGTGAAAAGAAAAAATACCAATATCATGATAGATATCAAGAAAGAAATCATAGCCAAACATGAAAATGGTGTTCATGTCTCTGATCTTGCTACTTATTTGATCCGTGAAATTTCTGTAAAATGGGGTGAGGTGCAAAGTTTCGTGGAACGATATCACCACGATAAAGCAGTAGCAAGCCGCAGCATAAACATTTTCAATGATAATGCCATGTGTCACTTTAGAAACATTTTAAAACGTAGACAAAAACAAATCACACTGGACAACTTTTTAGTGAGACAGAGGCCCAGTGAGTCTGATGCAGAGTCGAGTGGTGCCAAGAGACAGAAAAAAGAAAAAGAATCCCCTTGCAAACAATAACATTTCACTTCCTCACCACCTTCCACTTACGCCGTCAACTCTCCTCCATAACTAAATTAAGTTTTCGTCTATATTTGATCTGCTTAGTGTTGTGTTTATCTTTTTTGCGATAGATTTGATGGTTTCCACTGATTTTGTGTTAAGAACTTGTGCACAAAGTACTGTTGTAAAATTTTAAATAAGCAATCATCTGGGTCCAGGAACGGATTAATCCATTTTACATTAATTCCTATGGGGAAAATGGCTTCGGTTTACGAACGACCTACAGGAACGAATTAAGTTCGTGAACCGAGGTTTGACGGTATTTGTAAAACAAGGTGTGGATCAAAACTAGAAAGCTTCACTTCATATATTAAAAACACAAACTTTAGTTAACAGATGGAATACGTAGTAGTTTCACCCTTACAACTTCAACTACATTTCTACAATACGGAAACAGTGACCTAGTCCGTTTTTATAAGACATAATTCACAAAATCAGAGATCCATCATTCAGTTCATTACGAATCCTGAGCTACACTGAAGTATGTAAGAATTACGATTTAGTATAAGAATCAGTACGAGAAACATTGTAAAACGTTATAAATAATAGTAAAATATATTTTTTCACTTTTTGGCTTGCTGGTTTCAAAAGCAGCGTCATTCTCAATCGGCGCAAATTGAGGTTTACCTGCATTTACTAGCCACCCTAAGATAATTCTGCCCGCCTGTCTGCTGATGATGAGATACTAACACGTACTTAGTTTTTTCTGAATTTACTTATAGCCCCACTTGTCTACTAGCCTCTAGTAAAACTTCTGCGTTCCTCTTTATTGTATTTATATCGTCCCCCAATAAATTAACATCATCAGCAAATGCCAATAGCTGATGTGTCCCATTCAATTAACCCTCCTGCCTATCTTGGACTTTGCTTCTAACGCAAAGTTGAAGAGCAAGGGAGACAAAGCTTCTCCTTGTTTTAGACCGTTCTTGATGAGGAATGTCTCAGATACATATTTACCTACTCGAATTTTGCTACAGGTTTCATTTAAGCACATTTTTATTAGACCCACTAGCTTCTTTGGTATACCAAATTCAATAAGAATATTATATAGCACTTCTCTCTTCACAGAGTCATAGGCTTTTTTGAAATCTATAAATAACTGACGTACAGTCCCACCGAACTCCCATTTTTTCTCTAGTATCTGACGAATGAAAAAGATCTGATCAATCGTTGATCTGTGTCGTCTGAACCCACACTGATGATCCCCAATAATTTCATTCGCATATGGGGTTAATCTTGCCAAAAGAATGTTGGATAGAATTTTGTATGAGGTTGATAGCAGCGAAATTCCTCGGTAATTACCACACTCAGTCTCGTCCCCCTTCTTATGAATAGGAATAATTATGGATTCCTTCCACTGTTGTGGCATCTCTTCCTTATCCCAAATTAACTGAATAAGCTTATGGATCCTCATATGCAACCCTTTGCCACCTGCTTTAATTAATTCGGCCGGAATCTGATCAATTCCTGGAGATTTATAACTTTTCAACTTCCCAATGGCTAGTTCCACTTCATCTAAGCTAGGTTCTGGCACCAACAGTTCAGCTGTATGCATTTTAATCTGTCTAATATCACCAGTATCATGAACATTTAAGAGCTCGCTAAAGAAATTTTTCCACCTATTCACAATTTTTATTGGATCTGCAAGCAAATTGCCACTATCATCCTTTACCAAATTAGTCTGGGGTTGATATCCTTTCTTAAAGTTATTAATGCCTCTGTACAGGTCTCTGATGTTTTTTTCCTTATTATTTGTCTCAAGTTCAGCAATTTTGCCCTTCAGGTATTCCCTTTTCTTAGTCCTAAAGGTTCTACTAGCCTCACGTCTCACGTTACATAGATTATCCGCATTTGTTTTGTTTGGGTTCTGCAACCATTGAAATTTTGTTTGCTTCCTTCGATCTATTAATTTTGAACATTCTTCATCAAACCACGGTTTATTTTGCTTTCTCCTGTAGTATCCTAGTTTCTCTTTTGCTGAAATTTTGATGCAGTTTCTGACATTTTCCCACTCCCTGTTGATGTCCACACTTTCATTATCCTCATTTGTCTCTAAAATTTGAAACCTATTCGAAATTTCAACTTGATATTGTTCCTTTGCCTCTCCCTCACTTAATTTTTTCAAATCAAATCTTTCTGTGTCAAAATTTTGTTTAGTTCGTCTACTTACTGAAAGCCGCTCCCTCACTTTTGCTACCACCAGATAATGATCAGTGTCGCAATCTGCTCCTCTGAATGATCTCACATCAATTACATTTGTCTGCCTTCTCTTATCTACTAAAACATGATCTATTTGATTGTGTGTTCTGCCATCTGGGGAAGTCCAAGTGTATTTATGAACATCACGGTGTGGAAATTTTGTACTTTTTACAATTAAATCTTTTGACGTAGCGAAGGTCACTGCTCTGACGCCATTATCATTACTAAGTGCATTCTGTTGAATAAGGTGATATAGTTCCCAAGATATTAACTTTATTGTAAAAGTCTGCATAGAAGTTTAAATTCCCTACGTGAGCTGTTCACTGCTTTGCCTGCAGCAGAAAATAAAACTCACCACTCGCAAACTCCAAATCAAAAAATCAGAGAAGTGTACGTCAAACAGCCAGCAACCCTTGACGATCTCTAAACGTGAATCCACGAATAAATGAAAAAGATTCTAGCGGAGATGCTACAGTGCATAATAAAGATCTTCACCACACGTTTACGACAGTGTCTGGCCTGATGAAGCTCATATGACTAATGTTATTTTAAAAATAACAATTTCTATGTTATGCAAATCAAAAAATCAGAGAAGTGTACGTCAAACAGCCAGCAACCCTTGACGATCTCTAAACGTGAATCCACGAATAAATGAAAAAATTCATTACTATTGGACCCTGTGAAATATGTACGAAGCATTTAAGCGCGTGCTCCAGCATAAAACAACGCCATGGTAACTTGCTACTCACTTTCAGGATTTCAGGTTTTCATGGTAATGGGCCTGAAGATGGCTGCCTTCTGAGATGTAGTCTTGTAGACGTTACAGGCATTTCTGAGGTCCTTGCTGCCTCCATCATCAGCCTGATGCAACAATAAGGAACACAAGGCCATTATATTTGCTGCCAAGTGATCCTCCAATTGTACCGGGTCTCCAATTTATGAGGTTACGGTCGTGCTTACATTGCGTTATCGGCCGCTGACATACGCGGGACTTGTACGCGTGAGTCACAAAAGATGTTCAAAGTGACTTCCTTGTGCTTGCAAGCAAGTTTCACATCTCGTTGACATGTTTCGAAATACTCGACGAAGCTCTTCTTGGGAAATTGTCAAATATTTTGTTTTTGTGATTTAAGGTAAAAACAATTAATGTAATAACATGTATTAGTGACGAGTAATATTCGTAGTTCGCTGTTACTAGCGGCACCGAAACTGACTCGCCCATGACTCACGCGTACAAGCCCCGCCTACGTCAACAGCACCGGCCGATAACGCAATGTAAGCACGACCGCAGGCACATAAATTGTAGACCCGGTATAATGTTGAATAGTACGAATGGATAGTAGTGTTTGGTGAACTCTAGAAAGGATTTGGGAAGAAACTGTCGTGACCTATGTCAGGGTCTCCGGAATATTCCTGAAGGGTATGAGGAAGACTTAAAACCTCTGTCAGGACAGCCCGTGTTCCAGCTTAGATAAAACTGGGCAGTTTCGGAAACAAGTTGGAGCCAGTTTCCTCGGTGACTGTAAATGGAATAAAATCTCAAAGTATGATCAATCATTAAACGACTTATCGCTTGTAAAAAAGTGTTTTAGCCAGTGATAAATGCAGCTTTAGAAGCTAGTCCAAATTACAGTGCAAAAAGGCCCATGCCAGTGCAGGCTTGTGGGGGCCAAAAGTGAACCAAACTGTGATAAATCCACACACATTGCACTGTGAATGACCTAAGGTATGGCATAACCTGTACGCCAACAGCCAAGAGATATTAAAACATTTACAGAAGTCAAGACTCTGGGGGCACACCCAGAATTGAGAAACACGCCATACTTCACATTCCAGAGTATGCACATGAAATTCTTAAAGTGAAGGTACATTGGACCTAACCAACACTTTTCCGAGGCTAACCAGGTCAATCATCAACGCTGTCAATGTCTCATGGCATTTATCTATTTCACTGCTCCCTCGAAACGCAACGACACATAACCTCAAATGACATATGACATTTCCGCATACTTTCCAGTTTCATCCTCAATACAGGAAACACTGTTCGCATCGAGTTCCTAACTGCAATGAATTTTCCTTAATGTCCTATGAAAAGACCGAATACGTGCCACTACGAAGGCAAATAATTTTATCACGCGCAGAAAGCCGCGAAGGGTGAAAACCCAGTCACTTCGAATATACTGTGAGTTACTGCATATGCCAGTTACGCCACAACGTTTACAACGCTCCAAAGGCCGACGGATACACACCTACGCTTCCAAGTCTTAGTTATAGTAGCGTAGTAGTAAACTACATCTTACGCAGGAAAAAATATGGGAAATGATGTCCAAAAATCAAACTTGGAAGTACAATCTTCCATGTGCCTGGTGGTCCAGGGGGGGGCAAGAGAGTGAAATGCACAACTCAACCAATTTGCCTCTAGCCATATTTCAACTTCATAAAAGAAATGAAAAAAGAAATCACTCAGCCTCAGTCTCTCCTGGAGGCAGCCACCTATCATGGCAAGCCTCGCGATCAACCAAACTAAATTACGTTACCTATTCCGAGCGTTATACTCTAGATTTAATGGGATTAAACGCCATATACAACAGCCCAGTCTGCCTACATCTTTAATCATTTTAAACAGCCAACAGAGGGCACATGTCAATAATGGATTTCAAATCAGCAAAAATTTTCAAAATTGCTCTGGGTTCGTCGGACTCTGTGGGAGACAATAATTCTAGAAGAATGGAAAAATCACCTACTGACGCGGCACCGTGAGAGCCCAATTCTGCGATCTGTTCCAACGAACAATCTCTAACTACATCTCCTTCGGCCAATGTGCTCACCTGTACTGCATACACGTTGCACCAAGTACTACACTCTACCCCACTCAACATAAGCTGATAAACGATTCCGCAACAGTAGTGTACAAAACAATAATCTTCCCTGTTGTTTTGTATGGGTGCGAAACATGGTCTCTCACTCAGAGGGAGGAACACAGATTGCAGGTGTTTGAGGAGGATATTTGGGCCTAGGAGAGAAGACGATGGGGCGTGGAGAAAACTGCATAATGACGAGCTTAGAAATCTGTACTCTTCTCCCAGTATTGTCAGGGTGATTGAGTTGAGAAGAATGAGATGGGTTGGGCATGTAGCGCGCATGGATGGGGCAAGAGGTGTGCACCAGGTACTGGTTGGGAAACCTGAAGGGAAGAGACCGCTGGGGAGACCTAGACGTAGATGGGAGGATAATCTCAGGCGGGATCTATGGGAGATAGGAGTTGAAGGA
>NW_019061676.1:0-37108 GCF_000696155.1 Zootermopsis nevadensis
GAGATGTTTTAAAATATAAGTATCTGGAAATAATAATAACAAAGAAAAATGAGGCCCGTGATTAAATTACATTCAGGACGCGCTTGTTGAAATTCAGTTCAGAAACCATTACCATCATGTTTGCTATCCAAAACACTAAAGTGTTTTTGAAAACAATGCACTCAGGAAGATATCTGGACCTAGGAAGGATGAAATAAGTAGGGATTTTAGAAGATTACATAACGAGGAGCTACATGAATTATAGAGGTCACCTAGCACAGCGAGGATAGTGAAATCTAGGACGCGGCTTTGAAACAAGAATCACTTGCAAATGTAGTGTCGCAATGTCAGCACCAAGTTTCATAAAAATCTGTCAACTGGTCCAACACTTGTTGGAGGGGCAAGATGACTGTGCAAAGACTATATCACACAATAAGGAAACCAAGAACCAAGCTACAAACGTCACTTACAAGTAAACATATGAAACTTGTATACGTGTTTAGTTACAAGAGACTCACTGTTTACGAATGGCTCCAGTCATCTTCATCTGGCACACCAAACGGATGTAGTCCATCTTATTCTGCTCACATACTTGAATGTTGCGCCCATTTGGAATCAGATCACGGACTTCTGTTACCCCGAATTCCTGAACCTGTATTTTAGAAGATACACAAGATTATGATGTCACAACGATTTTAAAAAGAAAAGAACTAACGTACTAATTAACTCCGTTGAGCACAGTTCTCCCTGAGAAGCTAGCAATCCTACAGCCAGGTAAGAAATTCCCCATTTTTTATATAAAGAGAGTCGTTAACATGTTCACAACAGTTCAGAACTTATGAACACAGCATACAAAATAATGAACCACTCACTTCTGCACTGAACGTAAGGTCGTATCCCAAGTCGCTCACATAATGCTCCATCAGGTACACAAGACCCTGATAGAAGCTGTAGTCCTCACTTTCCATGTCAGTGTACTTGACAAGGATTCCCAAGATGTGCTTGTAGAATGACCGTGTGAAGTAGCACTCAAGAAGCTTGTTGTCATAAATTGCCTTTGCTGGGGTGAAGAGAAAAGAAAAGAGAACCTCACACATTTTGAAGTTTCTATTACTCTGGTTCAATAAATAAAATTATGTAATTTTCTCTCTATAAAATCTACACACTAGATTCTTTACACTACAGAATGTGCCGCACTGAACACTTAAAAGAGTTACGCTAGTGCTGTTCACCAGAGAATGCTCAATGGGATGCAACCCTACTAGCACAGATTTACCTAGGACGAAACAGTACGACAAATGAACAAGGCAGCACATGAAAACTTCGTGACTATCCATTTATCACAATTGACCCACCGAAGTTTGACATGGCAACAAATAATACTAACCAATGACTCTGCCAACAAACTTGAAATAGCACAGGTGATTTGGGTTGCAGTGTGATGAGGAGTTAATCATATACGTCACACGATCTCCGGGCGACGTCGTGAACAGAGCGTACATCGGGTTGAATATTTCTCGTGATATTATCACATACCACTCCCGTAGCAGACCACCTGCATCTTGGCCCTCTTCACCTGTGGAATGAATACAGTGAAAATATGCTCGCATAATTTGTATGCCTTGTTACAATCTCATGAAAATAGTGCATCTGGGAAAGACATTAATATGGCTTTTTGGAAAACAGAGCATGTGAGAGGTCACTGAAGTGCCATTCAGTATTCAGCAACTACCATTAGCATCTTCCTACAGCAACTTAATGAGAATTAAACAAACAGGAGCAATTTTATTTTAGCACAGAAAATTCTTATAAAAATTGCTATTCACTTTCAAATACTGATACCATAGTAAATCCTTAATTCAAAGTGCTTTGGGATAAAAATGCACACACAGCGGCATGAACAAACTCCCTTTCAACATCACATTCCGGGTGGGTTATCTAGACATCAAACGCTAGCTGATTTACATAATTCAGGCATGTTCCAGGAAAGAATGTACGTAGTATTTACAAGACGCCATACTTCACTTATCTGCAAATCATGCAACCTCTATGTACATGAAATAACTCTGAATTATAACAATTTTTCTACTTGCAGGTCTTGAATATTACTTCAACTGTTAAGAACACAGTACTGATCGCATGCACTACCTGTTTCAAAAATCAGTAACTTTACATTTCTCCCAGTGTACTTATGGTCTTCATATAATTCTCTGACTAAATAGTGATTATTTCCTTTAACACCATTAACCAATTTGATCTGTGTAATCGAGACAGATTGCGCTTCCTTTTAGTAAAAATATGATTTTTAAATATTTAGATTAGCTGCAACTACAAGGGTTTAAACACACAAGAAAGTTGAGAAAACTGCGGCTACTTCATAGTACGTTTTTAGTTTGGAACAACATATAAAGTGCATTCAGTACCTTCAAACACAATGTAAAACCTATTCTTCCATTCATCAGCACTTCGCCTGTGAAGTTCCCGGAACGAGTCTTCAAATACGTGACTTCTACGGACATGGACTGCCAATTCTTCGCGTCTGATACCTTCATCCATTCTCTCCAATTCTGATCTGAAGTATCGCCGCTTTACATCAAAGTCTAACACTCTAGTGTGGTCAACCAGAACAGCAAACGGACCATCAGCTAGATGTGTTGTAGACTGGCGAAGAATCTGATTCAATACTGTCCGATGAGTCTCTACAAAGAATGCTTAGCATTAATTGAATCATTATGAAATTTTTACAAGTGTCCTAGATCCAAATATTCTTCTCAGCAACCTAATCTCAAACACCATTAATCTATTCAGACAAGAGATTTTCTTGGTTCATGTGTTTTGTAGTGTTCTGCTCGTGTATCAACATTTTGGAGGGACATGACACTTCAGGCTTCAGGGTTGATGTGAGAACATGTCGCATTTCTAGAAAAAGCGAAATGATAAATTCAGTTCTCACACTCTACAAAAATACTACCTGTATATTCTTTCTGAAGACCTGTTACCACATCACATTAAATGGTAACTCCAGTTTACGAGTTCATAAACAGTAGTAAGAGGCTGTGATGTGAGGCATTTTGTGACAACCTGTTCATGCATCCACATGCACATGTGCGATTTCATAGTCTATGCTTATTCTTTCTGAAAGGAAAGAGGATAAAAATGCTCCTTAATAAATGAAAACGAAAAGATACTGCTACATAAATTGTTTTTCAAAAGAAGTGACATAAATACATGGTAAACACAGGAAGTTATTTTTATAACTGAACCGACCTGCAAACTTGAGGAACTTCTGTTGATCATGAGGAAGTGTCACAGGAGACGGTGTGACTTCCCAGTTAAAGTTGAGGTATACAGGGGAGGGTTGTGTAGTGGAGTTCCCATCTGAGTCAGACACAGGTGCCACATCTGGCTGGATGACTGCCACCTCTGGTGGGGCAGGATTTTCACGTGTGCGCTGCTCACGTACACTCCGACCATCACGTCCATCATACGCTGCTAATCGATGTTCTTCAGCAGCTGTTGCATGAACTAGGAAGAATGATTCTACAGCTGGCTGTAAATGACAAACACACTGCTCCTGCGATCATTTGCCGAAGACAACGGCAGTGAGAGCTACCGAGAGCTTAACCTCTTCACTGCTATGGCTAGAACATTTCACCTATGCAGAAATGTACACTGTACATTACGGATGGAATAGATCCACATGGGTACAGAATGCTGTAATACTAATCTCTCTGTGCTGTCAGCCAATGTAATGATCCAGCTTAAATGGGCCATAACAGATTTTGTATATTTTTATGTTAAACAGAAATGAGTAGGAGTGTCTAAATGTTCACAATACGGTGACTGTGATTAAGTTTTGAAAACAATAAAAATATGAAATAAGTACCTTTAATACTCAAGACAGATTTCATAGCCATTTTCAGTAGTTATGATTTTAAATTATCTGACTTCCAATGACATTAACAGGTTTACCAAAATAACAAAATTCATACAGCAGAGTCCTTCTTCAGAAGCTGATAACTATTTAACCAGTCAAGAAATTCTCTGCCATTTAAGTAACCTGAAGTTTCATATCAGAGTTCACAACAGCCTCCCACTGGACCTTATTGTGAGCCAGATAAATGAAGATGATAACCATTTAAAGTCAATTTTAACATTTTCCTACCAAACTGGTCTCTTTCTTTAAGGCTTTCTGAACAAAATTTTGTATGTATTTCTCATTCATCCTATGTGTACTGCATGCCCATCCACCTCATCCTCCTTAATTTCATCATCGTTATAGCGAAGAAAACGACGTATGAAGCTCATCATTATGAAATTTTGAAATTTCCTCCAGCCTCCTGTCACTTCCCCCCTCTCAGCTTCAAATATTCTGCTAATCAATATTCTCTTCCAAGCGTAAGAAACAAAGTTTCACACCCGTAGAAAATACCAAGTAAAATTATGAAGTCATATTCTTTAATCTTTACGTGTTCAACCAGCAGATGGAAAGACTTGAAACCGAACAGTAAATTTTTCAGCCTGAGCATGTTCTTAATCACACACCTGCAGCACAAGGACAGCATGGTGGTCTGGAGTGTCTGCAAGCTCTAGTAAGCAAGAACTTAAGGTGTCCCACAGTCTGTCGAGGGTCAGCTGCTCACTGAGTGTCGGCAACACCACCTCTTCTTCTTTCTGCTGACGAGTGTCTAATGACAATGTACCATTAATATACCACACTTCTAGCAAATATTTCTGAAGGTGAAGAAACAATCATAAAATTCAGTTATCAAAATAAATAGTTACACATAAAAACCTAATCACACTGCCTTACATTATGTGGTTGCATGCATATGCATGACAATATCTTGTCAGCAGTTATGTTTAGAAACCTTGCCATATTGTGCAAGCACATTAATAACAATAAAACATACAAAACACTTCTTATTTTCTCACCAGTGTCAGGGTTGACATCAAGTGTGCTAGCTGACGAGGCAGCTAAGGTTGGGGGCACTGCAGAAACGGTCCCAGGTGCCAAGACACCTCCCATGGTTACTGCACGATCAGGCTCAAGATCTTGTGCCTGAAAATCCTGTCTTTGAACCGCAGCCTGACTTGATGCCGAAGGTTCAACAGGTAGGTTTTCTGGATTAGATGAGGCATGTTGGATGTGGTTTGTGACTGTGCTAGGACTGCTAGTATCCATGGCTGAGGCTGAACCCGGCATCGCCTCTTCAGTGGCTGCGCCTCCCTCATCGGCCGAGCTGTCGCCTTGTTGGAAGTAGTCAAGTGACTCTGCAGGTGGACGATGCAACAAGTTAATGTTACACAAAGGGAGATTAAACTGCTTAAAGTTCACTACAAGTCCCTTCTGTCTTTCAGCACAAACTCCTTGGAGAAATATACATCAGCTGCAGACTTGTTCAAAGCACACAGCAATGCTGAAGCCACCCCAGGGCAGTCTAACGAGGTAATGCTCATCATGGATAAAGGTCAAACTCTAATCATAAAGAAACAGCTCTACAGCCAGAATTTTAGTTCACTTTGTCATGACTTCCATAAACCACAAACACACAGTCTTATAATAATCTATATTTAATATCCGTATGACCAGTTCAAAATACTGATGGCAAATTGTTCCAACACTCTTGTGAAGAAGAGGCATAGATTACAGAATTAACAATATGATTTTATGGATCAAAAAAGGAATTTATCAATGTTATTACCACACGCGGAAAATCATAAATCATTTTACTTTTTATCAAAGAAACTGTTCGGCCACGTGTAAACATGCTGCTTCAGAAGTAGATATAGAACCAATAATCACTCCATTCGGAGAAATTTCACCACGAAAGTAATTAAATGTAACAAGTAAGAAATTTTAACTCAAAATAACCAATGGTTTTGTAAAATATGAAACTGATAAGAAGATGGCTGTCTTCTGTCTTGTAGCCCTGTGTAGTCTGGTAGAAGTTTACGAACATTTCAGAGGTCCCTGTTGCCTCCATCATCATGATAGAGGCTGTAAGCACCTCTAAAACACTGGTAAACTTCTGCCAAACCACATGTTGTTACAACCCAGAAGACAGTCATCTTCATACTCACTGCCATGAAAAATTCAAATCTTACTAAGAAAATGGTAAGTTATAGTAACTAGCTACGGGCTGTACAACTGGGGTTCGATCCCCAACTGGGGCAAAGGATTTTTCCTCTAGCCTCTGCGTTCAGACCGGCTCTGAAGCCCACCGAGCCTCCTACCCAATGGGTACTGGGGTCCTCTCCTGGGGGTAAGGCACAGCTGGGGCATCATGCTGACCACTCACCCCCATCTAGTCCTGAGGTCAAGAATGAGGAGCTATACCCCCTCACCCCTCAAGCAACCTAACAGGAATGCTTTACTCTTTTACTAAAGCAGGGCAACTAGCCATGAATCTAAATGGCTTAAAAATATACAAATGGATAAACAGAATGCAGTGTAGCTGAAATGGCAAGGAAAATTTAGTAAATAAAAAAACAAATTTCCCCACAAGTTACACTGAATTAGACTTCATCAAACATTTTGGTATTTGAGTTCCAGCTAAGAATCAAAAGGACACTTACCACTATTCTCCCTGTTTCTTCTGTGTGCAAGTCGCACTGATTCTCGAATCTGAACAATTACTTTCAGAATTCTCAGGAAGAAAGCCTGACTCGAGGTCTTGCTTGTGAGTGTGGCCATGGATGGCAACTGCAGGTCACATCCAGACTTAACTTTGGAAGGTGCTGTCACAATGACACTGTCCTTTGTGAACCTGGAACCACATGCAACATGACAATTAGAAGCAGCGTGTGCCACAAGCACATTCAGGAATATTGGAAGCATGTGCTTACCTGTCATGTACCACTCCCTTAGGAGGACGATCCATCATGTATGTCTCATCACAGTCATCTTTCCTTAGATGCCTATTCATTAATTTCAGTTCTTGCAAAAGTGCAGCAATGTGGTCATTCACCATGTTTGCAAGTTCCATTGCTCCATTCAATAACAGAAGCAAAATCTGTTGATACAAATTCGGAATGTTAGTATTCTCTTTAAGTTAACACTCCTTAAATTAATTGATAAGCACTAAAAATCTAACATGGTGATCAGTACCTTCGGAATGAAATTTTTGAACTGGAACTATGTGCACAAAATAAGTCCCATAATTTCTGCAGATCTAAAGATGAAAAACTTTAAAATTGTGAAATTTCAGTTTTGATGACTACAAGGACAACCTGGTTTCTGACACTTATGCTGACAACACCAATTTAGCAACAGCAGTAAGCAACCATTACTATAAATATAACACCTTCTTGTCTTTTACAGTCTCAAGTTCCTGTGTTTTCAGACACTTTGCCCGTGAACCCAAGATTTCTAAAGCAAAACAATACTATCAGCATTTGAGCAGCTGAAGCTTATGGTAACTAGCGACGAAGAAACATTATCTTGTGGTTATCACTTACTGAAAAATAAATTCTTTATTACAGGAAGGCAACTGCTGAAATACCGTCAATAAAAGACCAAAAATATCATGAATTCCCTATTGCTAATCTAAATAACACACATCTTTTCAATGCAATGAGCTGTTTCTGTAAGACACTTCGCCCTGAAGACAGAGGCAGTATGACCTCTGAAACATTGGTTAACATCACCCAGACTACACAGCGCAACAACCCAGAAGACAGAAATCAAGTAAAACTAAGTGATAATATGATTCAAAGTCACAAGCCAAACCTATTACACATTTTAGTTAGTAAAGTTGCATTTATCTCTACTGTAACCATTATATTCCATCAGTAAAAAAGTCAAAGTCTATCTTCATATACACACAAGCTACAGATTTTTATCACCCTTAAAAATCCATCGACCTCGGCCGGGATTGAACCCGTGAACCTTGGGACCAGTGGCAAGCACGCTAACCACGAGTCCACCTAGGGCGACCATTGTCTCTACCCACCCCAACATTCTACCACCTTCATATTTGGTATATAGTTCAAATTAAGAAACTCTTAACCATGCAACCTTCTCTAGCCTATTGTCACTTCTAAATAATTTCCTGAGAACCCTAAACTGTCAATTACGTTCTTCTCTTAACGTAAATACAACAGCAATATCAACTGAAACATTTACATTTACCGTGTCCTTTGTAGGGTCAGGACAATTGGCCATGTTGAGGAGGAGTGCCGTTGCATCCTCCAGACCCTCTTCTGAACAGCTCTTTGAAGTGAGGACATCTATGGCAAGTTTTAGGTGTTGTTCAGAAACTGGTACACTTTCATTCTTTTCCTCAGGTTTCTTCGCATTACTTCCGTCGCGTCTTCGAACGTACGGGTTAACTTCAGGCAGTCCGATAGAGATGAGGGATAGCAATCGAAGTAACTTGTCTGTCAAGAGGCAGCTGCGCTTCACAACAGGAGATGCTAGCATCGCCAAAAGTTGTCCAAATGCTGAGGTCTCAAATGTTGGAGCTTGTCCATCAGACTCTGATGACAGAGCCGAAGCACTGTGTGCACGAGCCACACTCTTCCCCTTCTTTGTAGAAGTAACAGAGTCCAACTTGAGCAACATGTCCCAAAAACTGGTCCCATCTGTACGACTAGCTCTAGACACCCCACTACCTGATGATCCTGGAGACAACTTTAACCTCACTTCTCTCGGTGGTGAAGTATCTTTGTATTTGCACTCATCTTTACTTTTCAGAGGCAAGAAATAACCTGGAAAGCTCTTCGCTAAAGATATTAACACTTCGAGAGTATGCCTGAAAATTAAATATATGAAAATCAATAAAACAATAATTTCATAATTTTGACAAGTCTTACTACTTTATGATAATGAAAACGCTACTAATAATATTTCTACCATAGAACACTTGGTAAAGGTGATAAGTAAATAGCATACCTGAACACGATGGGAGCTGCCTGTGGGTGAATTGTAACATTCGCTGCATCTTGGCTCTTGCCACGTTTTCCAGGCTGCTTCACAATAGTAAACACACTGGCCCTGCAGCCAAGTGCAGCATCAAGGCTTATGTTCAGCCATGAGGGCTGCGTATTCCGAACAGCCGTTTCAGGGTGAGGCTGTGATCGGGTTGACATCCGTCTCGGCTTGGGCAGGACCAAGCTCTCAGTAATTCTGCAGTCATTGCACTTCTCCATAATAGACAACAAAGCCTATAACACAATATATATTTTATTTTTGCTACATTGAGAATCATGCCACACATTTAACCAGTAAGACCTCTGTTCTGATCTTAGGTGCTGGCAATGTGTGGAATCTGGTGTGCTGCCAACATTTCTGAGGAACATACAATAGTGTTTCCTGGGGTTTTCTCCACATTAGAAGTTTGGTCTTCAAAATCCTGCCAAAAACACTCGACGACACATGAATGCATGCAACCAAATTGAGATATTTCATGGATGTATATGAAAATAATCATTCATGAGCACCCTTTGTTCAGAAACAAGTCTGCCAGGTAGGTCACAAAACATTTAGCATGAACAAGAGCTTATATGTAGCTGGATTTACGAAACTCATAGGACAATGAAAGGGATGAGTGAATTAGAGGTATATAGATTGCACCATGTGTACAAGCTACATACAACAATTTTAGCCCCAGACGTGCCTCGTAACCCGAGAGTCAATCATCAAAGTAAAAATTATTTAATGCCTACATCCATTTGCAAAATTGAAACCACCTTCAGTGGAAAATAATTGTGCATAAAGAAACCAGAAGCATTTTAAACATGGTTTTATTTGTGAGGAATTAGTATGGAAAGAATAATATATTACACAATATGTTTTTACACATAATTATAAATTACCTTTATGACCCACTCCCTTGTGGCAGCATGGTAACACAAATTGCGTAACACTCGATGGAGTCGCCCTGTATTGAGTTTTGGCTCATCCACAAACAGCAGAACCAAGAGACATGACATTGCTTCATAATCCAAGAGTTGCCTGCCTCGCAACCTACGGAAAAACAGTGTGTTGTATTGTTATTTGTTTGAGGCGTTTGATTTGTCAGTGAGACGAAGGCTGAAAACACACACATGAAACCACCACCATCTTTCCTTACCTCAAATTTCCTGATGAGAGTGCACTAAGGCCTGGATGGGCCTCTTGACGCGAGTTCCACGCCCCCCATTGGGCTCGCTGTGGTACAGTGTGAATGGCATATCTTGTTGTGCCAACACGACCTGCAACCCAGAGTGGTATATAGTAAATGAAGACCAACCTTCACATATATTTTGGTAACATCTGTAACCAGGGCACATCAGTCAGTGATGTTTCCTCACTTCCAAAGACCCATATGCAACTTCAGAAGCTTCTGCAGAACGCATTCCAAAATAGACTTCATTACTGCTAGAGTGAACATCATAAAGAGTCTCAGATGACAAACTGTACAACCTATTATAACTGCGTCTTACCAGTGCCCGAGCTTCGAAGGATTGACGACAAAGCACTGCTACTGTGGCTGACATGACCAAATAAGCGTTCTTGCATCAACTGTCGGTTACGAGTCTCCCACTCACGGCGGAGATTCTGCGCCTCTTGAGCTAGGTCAGGTGGAAGAACAGATATCTGCGAATCCTCCATGTCAGTCAGGATCTAAAGAGGGAAAAGACCAACTCCCATGTACTATCCATTAGGACAAATTCTCAATTATAACCTACGATATGGTGAAAGATGCTGAGCAGTCTGATTGGCTCTGCTCATCCTTCCCCGCAGTGTTGAAATTAATTAATTAATCTCCAACTCTCCCCCATCAACATATTTTCCACTTCTTTATCTCAGAGAATCATGTAAATATTTTTGTAATTTTTTAAGAAAGATGTTTTTAATTTGATATTTCAAATCTTTCATCTTTCCGAAGTATAGTCACTTAACTGCATGCAGGGAATCTTTGTCTTTTGTATACCAAAGTTCTGATAAGAGAAAAAGTTTGCACTTATGTACAAACAGTGGCAGGAACTCTTCATGTGTAAAAGTTGGAAGTTAAAAAGTCACAGATGACACCAACTTAAGCAACTAAAAATACAAAGGCCAATAAGAAGACCGCACCATGCTGTCAATCACATACAGTGGAAAATCATCTGTTAAGACCTAATATCTGCTCACTTACTGCCTGCCTCAATGAAGGCTGAAGGTTATGGAAAAATGCTGCTGCATCTACCGGATCATTTGGATTCGCCGCAGCGGCAGCTTGCCTTTGCTGCTCTAGTCGCTGCTGGGCCAACACTTCTTCCTGGATTGCTGGTGGCAAAGCAGCCAAGAACTCAGGGTTCACTTCTGTCACACTTGGGGGAGCAGCTTCAGTTGACTGCTGCTGTGCTCTCTGTCGCAAACGTTGCAGCCTAAAAAAGAAAACAATTCATCCAGTAACAGCTTAATCATAACTCCACTTATATATATACACACACATATAATAAATGAACAGTTAAAAACTTTAATTTTTATTCCAGAAAAACTAATTTCTTAAAAAAATAATTGAAGGCCAACAATGCAATCACTACTCTGTATTGTAACTGAATTCCATTCATAAATCTTGCATACTTTGATAGTTTGTGTCACAAGCAGACATGTCCTCAATGGATTCCTTCAATTTTGGGAACAGATCAAAGTCTAGCGGACTGAGTAAGTTATTCAAACTACAATCTTCAAATGGTCCAGAAAATCATGACTTAAACCCTTAAATGGAAATTCCATAGCACAGAGGGTTCTGTACCTCAGCTGCTCTGCGATCACTTCCTCCCGCATTTCATCTGGCAAAGCAGCAAGGAATGAGGGATCAACGCCCTCTGGAATCTCTGGAACCAAATCACTGTTTGCAGATACTGGCTCTCCACTACTGCTCCCAGGTAATGGAGGTGTTTCACTGCCTCTGGTGTTCACACTGAAATTGTGATTAAAGTAAAGAAATCTGAGGTCTGAGGTTCTCCTGGTAACAAAGATGTTCTGGATTATATGGTTGCTATCAATGTTTTTCAGGAACACACCACCTCTACATCTTAAGAGTTCAATCCTGAAGATGCAGGCAGTTCATTCTACCTACATGATTACATGACATGGTATCACAATCCATTAAAGAACAATCTACAAAATGTGGACACTTTTTGAAACATAGAAATTACGACATCTGATCACACTACACAAACATTTACATTCAAAAGGGAAAATGTACCTGTTTTCAAATTCCGGTACAATTCCGTGGCTCCCGGAGTCATACTGTGGCTGGGATGGGAGACAGGAAGACTGCTCTGGTATGTCACCTTCTCTCTGCTGCTGGGACACCCGTGCTTCAACATGAGACCTCAGCCAGGATGCAGCTGCTTCAAGGTCCAATGACTCTGATCCATTCACTGGATTGTGAACTCCATTAGAGACTGCACTCTGGATGTCTTCCAACTCTCTGACCATTTCCAGTCTTGATATGTCTGCTTCTGCGTCTTCCATTTCATTCAGCAGCCTGTCAGTGGATTCAAAAGAAACCATGTCCACAGCTTCCTGAAGATTTCGTGGGGCACGTCCCGCCCTACGAATGCTTTCAAGAAGCGTGTGAGAGGCACTCTGATGCGGATAGGCAACTGGCACCTCGTCATCTTCTTCCTCCTCCTCTTCATCATCATCATCCTCCTCCTCCTCATCTGCAGCCTCAGTTATTTCCATGTTGACAACCTCTTCAAGTGGAATCAACGGTGGAGGTCCAGAAACAGAATTCAGATTTGAGTTATCCGAGTCATAATCTGCCTCTGCACGTCCACTATGAACAGACACAGTCCCTTGTGGGGGGCTCCTTGCTTCATCACCATCCTCCCCAGCATCCCTACTATACGAGGAGATAGGAGCAGGTGTTACAGTGTTGCAGCTCTGTGCCAGCATTGAGCCTAGCTGAGTTGAGTCAAGGCTGCTAGCACTGTTTGGATAGGAAGACTCGTACGATGCCTCAGGGCAAGATTCAGATTCAGTCTCTTGACTTATACCACTCAGTGCCATCTGTGTTGCTGTGACAGATGGAAGAATTTCTGATAGAGAACTCAGGAGTCCTGTAGTAAGTTCTGAAAAGTCTGGGGCTTCACTAACACCAGCTCGAACCTCTACGGGCCCATGCTCCATCTCTTGGTCTTCACTTGTATGCTGCTGACTCAGATTCTGTTGAGCATCACCTTCACTGGTGACAGATGATGATGCTGTGGCAGGAGAAATGCCACTAAGGCTCATGGCAGGCCGCAGAACAGAGTCCACGATGGATTCGGCTAAGTTCCCCGTAGCTGAAGCAAGATCTGCCGCAGCTGCAGCAATACCAGTGCCTGAACAACTTGTGTGACTGTCCACGACGCCCAACTGCGCGGCTTGATCGTTGCCAAAGGCGACCTCCATCGCAACTTCTTCAGAAACAAAAGAAAACATTACCCTTACTTGGATCCCATACAGGGGAGAACTATCAATCAAATGAAAGCACATAAATAGTCAATTACAACAAAGATTTTCAGTTACAAATAATTACAAATTATCACAAACTTTGTGCCTCAAGCTATTAAAAGGCACAAGAAATTCAATACATTTTCATTGTGAAACATGTACTTTGACGGCAGAACAAGCACATCAAAAATGGGACATGTAATGAGAGGGCATAACAGATACCTTATACTGCAGTACAATAAAACCAAATTAACGGCTTGAATAGGCAGATTCCGGTTAATCACTTATAAATTTTGTTACAGCACAGAATAATTGTTTTTTTAATATCCAATGAAATGGACATACATACCCCCACTTTCATTCCTTCCACCTTCTTCTGTTTTCTTTTTCTTAGTCTCTTCCTCTTCTTGCTGTTTCTTACGCTTCTCTCTCCTTTCAGCAAGCTCCTCATCACGCAACTTTTCTAGATGGGCCACCAACTCATGCACCACACCTGGAAACATGAAAATGATAACAATTATCCATTCCTGATTTGTGACTATTTTCTATATACATTTTTATTGCAAGACTTTTTCCTTCAAATAACCTTTTACTATAACTAAAAATCAGCTTATCACCAAGCAGCCATCATTATGGCATATTTTTATAAATGTGTGGTGCGTCCCTGACTTTATATAAAAAATATATATATCACCCACATAATGAAACAATACAGAGGCAAAAAGTTGGTATCCAGTCAAAATGCCACATAGTGCAATAACCCAGAATACCATCACCAACACCCATATTTCTGGTTTTTGTTTCACAGCATCATTTTGTTCACACATTAAATTCCTGATATCACCACAAATGATCAATCTGTACAGTGCTAATAGCAATTTCAAGAAAGCCAATGATTTAGTTGTGCATATGCTTCAAGTGGAGCATGATGACAAACTTGTCGTGACGAGGCACACGCAACACGCACCGGTCACACAATCAGCGCTAGAATCCCCATCCAAAAGCTTGCACTCCTCTGTCCACCAGTGCAGGGCAGTGGGTATGTTGTTTAATGTGGCAGCCAAGCTCGGGCCAAACAGATAACCGGACTGGTCCTAAACAAAACAAATAAATTAAAAAATAGAACAAGTGTAAAATTTACCACTTATGCAAATGTGCATTAAGAAAACAGCAATTTAAAACAGTCCTCCAAACCTGTCAGAAAACAATGGAACAAAACACAGGCTATTTTTTAATACATAAACATACACAAAGCTACAGGATTTATTTATCATAATTCTTATGAAAACAATTAAAGTGAAAGACAAAAATTATTATCTGCCAACTTTGGAGTTCCTCTCCTGTATATATTGCTGTCTGGATTATGTAAATTATATAAATAATTAAATGAGCTGAAATTTGTTATGGGTCAATTAATTACATATTATGTAATTGGATCTTTAACACTAAGAAACACTGCTTCCTTTCCTTGCCAAAAAGTTCAATCAGGAGTGCATGATATTCATACACCTTCTCTACACAGTGTTCAATTTGTTGGTTCAATAGAGAAAAACTTATAGATGGGTTTGCAAAACAGAGCATACCACAAAATCTATTTGTTCTTCTTCTGAGTTGGTTAAGATCCCCAATCCATTATCCATGACTACCACCCTCGTATCACGGAAGGTTGAAGCAAGTGCCTGGCTTGCTGAAGCAGGGAGGTCATGAGCCGCTGGCCCCAACAGCCTGCATAAGAACAAGGTAAATTCACTGTTCTGCCGCAGATGAAACCATTATAAGCATTAACTTCCAAACCAAACAGCATCATAATATACCTCTGAAGTATCACAGGTGGGTTTGGGTTCTGAGGGCTCGGTTGGAAAAAGTGGTATCGCCGCTGCCGATTGGCACGCTGGGCCCGTGAACTTGTGATACTTCCTACTTCTAGATTGTGACGTGCCATCAATAACGGATGACTTGGAGTGATCGGATGCAAAGCTGAAAATATACCATAAAACCACTAACCCAATGAAGAATATAAATGATACAAAATAGTCCCAATTATGCAAGATCGCCAAAAGTTTAATAAATACATTCTTGAGAAAAAATGCTATATAGCATATTATCACAATAAGACAAGGATAAATTGGTTAGCCAGAAACACAATTACCATATAAGGAGGGGATCTACTGAATGCAATTTATGACGGGTGCTATCTGAAGGAATTTCGTAACATGTCCTGCATCCGTGACTTATGTCAAACTACACAAGTGTTCATGCAAAATTCAATGCACTTACAGTCAAATTAACAATTGTCTTGTTCCACATATACAAATGAGCAATCATAAAATTCTAAAACATTGTCATTATGTTCTACGAAAATCACCCAAAAATATCCCCAGAGAACAAATAATAATGACCCCATACACAAATTTCAAAGCAACAGTTGCAAAACGCAAAACACACCAGACATAAATTTACTCAAGGATTCTTGTAGATCACTCATACACCATGTCCACAATATAACCTACCAAGCACGATCATTATTAAGAAAAGAAAATGTTATCCAGCAATCAATGTAATAATTAAAACCACATTACATCTATCAAGCAAGGGAACCCTACCTGTGTTTTCATTTCCATTCATAGGCTCCTCAAAAATTCCAAATGGCAGTGGGAATGTATTGGTGTTCCACGGAACAAGAGGCCCAGATCCAGACGGATCAGGATCAGAATACTGAATCATTAGAATATCTTCGTTTCTGTCCAAACCAGGAATACGAAACAATCCCTCATCTGATTCAAAGAATTCAAGCCCATCCTCATCATATCCTGAACCCCCTTCCTCGTCATCCTCATTGTCACCTGCAAACACGTAAATATTATTTCAATGCCAAGTTCACCTGGAAATAACTACAGTACATCAAACAACTTTTACAGACATCAACAAACAACAAAATGCCATTAACAGAAATTATGCCATATTACTGAAGACTTTATTAAAATAAATAACAGCAGCATTATAAAGGTCAAGACTGATTAACCCAAAAGCATTTTTACTTCACAACCAACAATTCATGTCCTAATAGCACTGTCATACTTTGAAGTAACCTGCAATTTTTTTAAATATTCACAGCAATTTTTATCTTAATTTGGTGTAAATTTCAATTCCTAGCAAAGTGGAGTATCTCAGTATGTTTAATTAATTTCACAGCAACTTGTATGCAGATTAAGTAACTCCCTACTTCAGCTCACTTACTTTAGTGTAAGAAAACAATCAAGAATTAAATCCAAAGCGTACCATCATCGTCGTCGTCATCTTCGTCATCATCGTCATCGTCGTCGTCATCATCATCATCCTCCACGTTTGGTATTTCTTCAGACGGATTTGTGTCAGAATCTGACTCGCTGCTTTCAGCACCATCTGCATCCTGAAATGAGTAAAGTAATGCTCTTTCTGCTCACGATGCGAATAAGCTATAATTAAAACTGTTCGCAATCTTCAACCGAGTGTTTTAGGATGGGACGAGCAGGACAAGAGTAACAAAGAACTGCATACAGAATATCGGCTGAAATATCATCAAGGAGACCCATGCACTGAGAAGATAATAGTAAAATAGGTCTTATATAACACTGATGTAACCACGATAGGGTCTAATGTAAGGCCTCTGCAGTAAGGGTCATAAACACTGGCACTGCAAAATACCTTGTGCCAAGTTATGTCTACGATACATTAAAAATACATTTTAATTTTAATAATAATCATCCTGAGTTTCAGAAGGGATGCATTTATATATGAACTCTTAAAAGGTAAGACTGTGAAAGTCAAATCGTTTTAATGTCATATAAAATGAGGTTTCCCATTAACACAAAATAAAATTTTTTTTTAGTATAATCTTGTATGCTTGCTAGGAAATTTCACTAGTTACAAATGTTTTCATTGACTGCAGTAAATAAACTTGAAAACATACACACAAAGCACTCAATGTTTTTATCATTCTACAGTAAATCTGAAATGAAACTGGCATTCAAGAAACATACTTTCCCTCAAAAGGAGGTTCACATTAACTTGCAGCAGTACCTGCGTGTCATCCTCCTCATGCTCAAATGCCGGGTTGCTCTGACTTCTTACAGGACATTCATTTTCAACTTGAGCAGGTGGACCCTCACGCTCCAAATTGAAAGTAGAATCCAATATATTGTCGTCACTGGAGCCACCTTCCCTGCAATAGAATCAATCTGAGTAAGTTTATTTAATTTATTAATGTTTGTTTATTCAAGTGAACATATATTCCAAATCCCCTCTTTACAAGTAAAAGTACTTAACCTATCTAACCCGGTGTCCTACGTGAGCGATTAAATGCGAGCGGTGCGATTTGCGTGGGTGAAGCGGAAATATCAAACTGGCTGTTTGTGTGGCGCTGTCCTAGGTCACAGCGAATCAGTCAAGAGAGTAAAGCGGCCGGATTCCGAGATCAAATATTTTGATATTTTCGCGCAGGTCGCTGCGCTGGCCAGTAAGGAGCATGCGCAGATAAGCTCTGACTGTGCAGTACAGGGAAGGGGCATGCGCAGGAAGGCCGTGTGTTTCTCTCACCTAGGACACAACAAGCGATTCCCTTATGTCATATGACACCCCATGCTGCTTATCCAGCTCGCTTCTTATCGCTTACGTAGGACATTGCCTAAGACTTAACTGAGGCCATCAGTTCTTACCAAGTCAAGACTAAATTCACATCTTGGGTAAATTACGCTAAACAGGATTTTTTTTAAAAAAATCAGTGTGTTTTTGCCACGTATCAACTTAAAAATGTCCACAAATACAGAATAATGCATGTGCATTAAACTTTCTAGTGAAGATGGAAAGATAATAAAATTAACAAGTGATGCAAATCGCTTCTGAAGATGAAACAGAGCTGAACACGAATAACAAGAGGCTGGTGAAAAGCGCATGAGGAGCTACATAATTTGTAATATAAAATCAGAGAACTCGTTCCATCATTAGCAATGAAATTCATGTACAAAACATATTTTAAAGTTACAAGTTGTAGAGGTTGTTTATACACTGAAGATTTAAATGAGTAAAAGTGAAGAGTGGAAGGCATACCGGTCCAGTAACTGCTGCATAATGTCTTCCAAACCAGCTACATCATCAGCTCCCTCCTGAACCTGACAATCAGATGTTGGTTCCAGGCTCTCAGCTGCAGCTGATATGTCATGCTCTGTGTTTTCTGCATCTTCCACTGTCTCCTCCCCTTGTGCATGAGTGGCTTCTGACGTAGTCGTGCCCGTCAGTATATCCCGACCTGCACACACATAACATAATACAGGCCTACAATAATTTGACAAGCAGTAACGCTGTCCAAATAAAATCTGTTATTTGAAAAACCGTGAAAACAAGAGGGCTGGAACTGAATTTACATTCTATTCATTTTGAAGTAAAATAAATTTGTATCTGCAATCTGATCCTTTCCCTCACAAATTTGATCAGACGGCTACTTCCTAGTTTGAACCATTTTCTGTTGGGCAATCTGACAGATCAAATACGTATCTTTCTTCTTCTAGTATTGTTTGTTTTTATATCAGTCGATGTACAAAAGTCAAACACTTATACCAATTGGTTTTCACATCTACATAATTACAGGTGGTTTACATTTCATTTTGCGACTGGCTACATCATAAAGTATGTTATCAGAAGCCAGCAAGGATAGTGCTGCAAACATGGATGTAAGATCACTTACAAAGCATAAATATTCATGGCAACCAACCAGTTACAAAAATATTCAATAAAATGTGACATATTTTGAAGCAACAAAAACCACTGAAATGGTAGGAAAATTAATGGGACTGAAAAAAGCTGAAATTACAGGGATACATAAATACTAAGTTCTACTCTATATATACATTGCATAATACCTAATTTATCATTACTGTAATCCTTCTATACTAATTTCTATGTTAAATGTCTGTTTGAAAATTTCTTTAGGCAGAAGAAAACAACAGACAATTATTTTGGTAACACATGAAATTAGAGCAACGCAGCATGGAAGATGAAATCATGGTAGTGACAGACGTTTGGAACTGCACATACACAGTGTGCACAGTGATAAACAGTGTCACATGGGAAGGAGAAAAGCTGGGCATGCTTTGTCTGTCTTAGTCTCATTCCAGCCATTACAAAAGTTAGCTCTTCATTTATGTAGCATCTTTCATACACAGACCTACACAAACAGTAAAATGACAGTACACAGACAAAACATACCTTCACACTTCACGTACAACAGATGGCATCACAGTGGGTACAAAGGCTCCTATATCTATAGGGAGGCATTTAACTACTGTTCATGTAGGTTATCTTTAATAAAAATTCTTGAAAATAAAATGTACCGTGAAACCATCTTGCAAAGGCACTGCTACACTTTACTCATTTCCCATTCCATTTTCCACCCTCTATTTCAAGCAAATTCTCAGGCAGGCACCTGGAATTAGTTATTGGATGGCTGGTGGTGGTGGAGGTGACGGTGGCAGAACATGTCAAAGTGACAAGAATTTCTACGTAAGCCCTTGCATCTCTAATGAATAAACACAGCATTTAAATACAATGAACTATCAACATTGATATAAAACTGTCGAAACAGATGCAAGGAAGAATTATGATTTCATATACTAGACCTGTATGATCACCAGCTGGTTCCTCGGATACACTTCCTTGAGCTTTCTGTTTGCCGACCTTGTTGTTACTCGTCGTACTTGGCTGGTTCACTATTCGAGATAATGTCTCCAGCGGCTTCAAAGCGGCGTTGACAGATGCTGGCATGTTCGGACTCGACAGGTCTAAATAGTGTGAAACTCGTGCCAAGTCAGTGAGGATCCCTCTCCTGAGCATGATCCGCACTATGTTGTTCATGTGACTACTGCAATAATTCAGTAATATAATACAGTCTTGATTTCCCTTACTGCAAGCACATGGTAAATGAGCAGAAACAGCAGTCACTTCCATGACGCCCTACTCATTAAAAAGCTCTTCCACTGATGTCAATGACAAAATTGTGGGACGGAGATGCAGCCACTTCCATGACGCCCTACTTATAAAAAAGCTCTTGCTGGACTCTGAGTGTCTGACTTTAAGTAGTTCCACTGATGTCAATGACAAAATTGTGAAAGCAATAAATGTTAAAGTTATACATGAACTCTTTGAAGAAAACATAATCTGGCTCATGTTTTCAGAAAGAGGTCTAACAGTGATAAGTTCTGAATGTGTTATCTGTTGTTCATGCATATTATTATTTGTTTTCATTATATTAAATTTTGTTGCCCTTGGTGAACTAGTGGTTAGCGTGCTTGTCACTGGACCCAAGGTTAGCGGGTTCAAACCCGACGAAGGACGATGGATTTTTTAAGGTGATAAAAGTCTGTAGCACAACTTCTTTCGGAGGGGAAGTGAAGCTGGCGGTCCCATGAAGTAGATTTACGGCATGTAAAAGAACCTTATGAGCATGATACGTGATGTTTTGTAAGCAAAATTCTGCGGACATTTTTCAACCAAATCTCTCCTGATTCACTATTAGATGGCTCTGGTAGTCAAAATCAGGATTGAGTAGAAATGTCCACAGTCAGTGGGCTGGTCACTCATACTTACAAAATCACATATCAAAGACCAGGAAACCTCCGAAAAAGAGGCCCTATGCTCTGGAAAAGAGCGATAGGAAATAAAGAAAAGAAGAGGATATTAAATTTAAGTTCTTTTAATAAAAGTTGGCTTCACAGATTGTACCAAAAAAAATCAGTGTTTTGATTGCACTGTTACCCCGTTACTTCAACCAAATATCCAGCAGGAAATTTCACTGCAAAAATGTAATTTGAACATTTAATATTTAGCCCTAAGCAGTTCAAATGAATGAGGTTTTATACTGCTGTACTGAACATTTCTGAAAACTTTCGGTGTAAATGTGAATGTGGACTAAGATTTAATGAGCAACTTCCTACTGGTAAATATGGCAGGATGGCTCAGGCTATAGTTGCATACTTGCGAATCTAAGCAAGCAAAAATGTTTTTCATAGGCATTACTTCTGCCACTGCCTGTTAGCTGATGACACAACTATGGTTTTGCATCATATTGTAATTATTCTAAAACATATTAATTAAAACATTACAATTTAAATACTTTCAATAAATTTGACATACACTGTGCAGGGACCATTTTAAACAAAAGTGTTCATAGACATGTAATAAGAATTTTTAAAGCAACAGGCGGTACTGCAGAATTTAGGTACCCATTTTATTTTTTAAAATAAATCAACTACATCTATTTATAGCTTACCTGTACTGATGAAGCTTCAAAGATGCACTAAGAGGGGTGTTGTTAGGTGTTGATGGGCAGTTATCTATCATTGTTGAGATAAGACCTGCTAACAGCTGAATCTGAGTATGTTTGTCAGCTGACTCAGGGAGCGCTAATGTCCGAAGCAACGCGCCCTTAACCTGCAAACCAGTCAAAACAATTTGGATATGAAAGACAATGAACAAGCTGATACAAATATAGTGGATATTTTTAAAGAAAGTGGAAGTACAAAATTTCTACCAAAAAATTTGTGTGTCACCTATATGCAACGGCAAGCTGTTAAGAACAGTTCTGGAAAGCAAACTGCATGCAACAGTTCAGTCCCACACATCTACGAATATCAACAAATTTTCAAGAAATGGAAGGGGCAACCTAAGAAAGACTCAAACTGAAATATTCCATACAGTAAATGCAGACTGATATTAAATTATGACGACAGACATTTAGTGCCTAGTCAAACTAATCATCACCTCTGTAACTAGGACAGTCTGGGCATCTGGGGAATGATTGCACGAGGCCAAAGCTGCAATAAGCATTCTCGCCATCGATGAACACTCCCGATCCGCAGGGTTGTCATTCACTGGCAACAGTTTATCCAACATGAAAGCAAGTGCAGAGCAATCCTGTAATAGAAACCACCTTTGTTATCACTTGAACGAAGTTAGAACAAAGTCCAAATTTCAGGATGAAACTGCCACACGTGAGATTTTATAAACTTCAGTAAGTAACAAATAAACATCATCCAAATGCATTCAGCTAAGTGCAAATCATCTCAAGTTGCACCTTACCTCAGTTACCATCTCACTTTGACCTGCACAGTACGAATGATCAGTTATGAGTTTCGCACAACCAGAGTACGATCTCACGGCTTCTGCAAGAATCTTAAGTATTGCACTCTTTGGTAGTAAAGGTCTTTTCTTCTCTTCCTCGTTCACTTTTGCGTAAGTCACCAAATCCTCCTTTACTTTCTTCATATCCAGCTCCTGTGTCTGAAAACAAAAACAGAACATAGTACCTCAAATGCGATTAAAATAAACTCGTCATTCTCAAAATGGCAACGACATCTTAGGGTAAAAGTAATTACTGTCATTTCAAAAAGTACAACAGAACAATAAAACTGCAAGTTGAATGACAAAAGGAGGGTCTGAAATGGACACCATGAATCGAAAACCCTCAAATATGAAATTGCACTATTGGGCAGAAACATAACATGTCAAGTGTTTCATTCAAGGACCCCCACAGAACACAAGAGGGAGGCTATCAAGGATAAAGTGTAGCGACAATCAATGATACTATTTGCAGCTGGAGAAAACTGGCTCACGTGTGGTCCATGAATGACTGACGATGTTATTTATAACAATCATGAGCCCAGGCAACTACTAAAACATTACAACAAGAAAATTATGATCTATTCAAAGCCCTGAATTATGTGAGGATCAGCTGGGGAAGTACTACAGCAACAGTACAACTGGTTGCCTTTTTGTTATATTTACCCTGTCATCCACTTCATGATGCAGAAGGTCACTGGAACTGGAATTGCGAAGCAGTTCCTGCCGCAAGCTTTGCTGCACAGCAGTTGAAGCTCTCTGGGCATGCCCTACAAGCTGAAGGGAACTACTGTCACTGATGGCCATGCTAGAGCACGATGCTGAACCAGATGCAGTGCTACCAACCACCAGACCTGAAAACACAAAATTTAGGGTCCCTGATATCATTACACTCACGTGTACACAGACACATACAATTTATGATACATTTTATATCACACTGATTGGAAAATATGTTTTACATTTTCAAAATAATGGTGTTGTATTGAACACCTGTAATCACTTAAAAGACAATTACATAAATCTATGTTCTGTTATTAGTAGACTTTCCGGTCTTAATTGACCTTCAACAGGTGAAGAACCCCTTACTTGTTCTGCCTGATAAGTCACTCCCTGAATCTGTTGAGGGTCCTGGCAACACAGTATTCAGACCAACAGAGGAAGCTACAGATGAATCCTCACTAGGTGTTGGTCTAATCAGACAATTCAGTAAGTCATAAACTACAGTAGTGGACACCTCCTCCTGCATAGGCAGCGCCGGTGTGTGCTTTGTTGGAAGCGTCTTCAATAGTAGCCGAGTGTCCTCTTCCTCGTCTAGCAAATAAAAGACACTAGTGTAAGTACCAAATTGTGGTATCACTTGGAGCATTTACAGTACGAAGGATTTGAGGTTTTCACAGCAGTGAAAGATTGCTGTCTTCTGGGTTGTTGCGCCATGTAGTCTGGTAGATGTCCACCAACGTTTCAGAGGTCACGTTGCCTCCATCATCAGGACATTACAAAACATTTCAACTTGAGAAAAGTCATACAGTGATGCTGAAGAGATACTTACAGACTATAAATATTCACTCATCCTACAAAACTTACTTCTTTTTGAAAGAATGTTCAGGTCTACACGAAGAACAGAGCGAGCCACCTCCAGGAAAGTCTCAGGATCTCTGGTGACAATAGGAGGAGAGTTTCGAAGCAAGTACAGAAGTTCCTTGTAAGGAGGGGGAATGTTGGGCAGTGTTCTTGTCCTCAGCACCTAAGAACATGGATGTAAGATATAGTAAGTACCAGCCACAGATAGCTAGTCTCATTTCCAAGAATGTAAAGTTTAATTTTCATATAATGATAACTTATAAAATTTGGAGAAATGCCCTTTCTCATGTGTACTTGTTTCTCCAAAACGTTTCGAATACATAATCTGCAAGTACATCTTTGACGTAAATCACACTCTCGGGAAAAGATTGCATGAGGCTAATGGTGCAATGAGCATCCACACTAATGATGAGCACTTTGGGTTCAGCTACCAGCCTGAGCAGATCATTTAAACACACAGATTAACGGAAGATGACGGTTATGTTTTCACATTTCACATCATGACAATACTGTAGTTTGGAACTATCCCAAATCACAGTTTGTCACACATTCCATAGAAGAAGACACGAGTACTACTTTTGTATCATTCACATTTCAGTTACTGGCACCATGCCAAACAGCAGTATCATCAGTTCAAAATATGTAAATCTTCCAAACAAAATGTAGCTCGGTGAAAGAAAATGAAAACTGATTTCTGTGTTGTGGAAGAGGACACAGTGTGATAAACATTTCTCACTGCATAAGATTTGGAGTTACTCAACAGTAAGATTCTGGAATGCACATTTTCTATTCCTAGACAGGCTTAGAGGACAGGTGAACAGTATACTTGAGGACCACTCACTATGAACAGTTTTGGAAGCAAAAAGGGCAAGTAAAGCTGATGTCAGAAGCGATGGCTAGTTACAAATCACTTATTATGACATGCGCTGGAAGAAAACTCTCATTCAGCACATTTTTAGGTCATACTTACTCTGCAGCTACATTAATCACGGTGTTCAGACAATCTTACAAATCTGTTAAGATCCGACAAGATACAGTATATACAGTGATTCTGGTTTACATGAACAATACACATTAAAATGCATAGCTACTAATGGGTCATTTTCATATTGACTTTGCCAGTCAACTTGATGTGAAAGAATGAAAACTGAGAAACAATTTTTGCTCCTGACGTACGATTTGCAACCATGGTACACACTGCATCCATAAATCAAGCACCACCCCAATTCCTCATACCCACTTAAAACAAGTCTTACATTACACACAATACAAAGAAACTAACCTTCTCCATCGCATGACGCAGAGTGCGTGGCTCTTCCATTACATGACGAATCAACAGCGTGGAGAGACTGAGGAACCCGGTGAATGACGAGGCCTGAGTCAAGTTCAGAAGCAGCCGCACACCACCCAATCCGCCAAATATCATTGCATTTTCAAAGTTGCGTGTCAACCGCAGACAGACCCTCATTACTGCATGAAGTGTGTCTCGATCCACAGGAATGGCCAACAGTCCCACACAAGCTCTGAGGGAGTGGGGGAAGAGAAAGCAACTTAAAACAAGCTGCAGTACACTTAATCTTAAACACGAACGTATTCATTAGAACAACAATTTTAAATCATAAAAGTCTTATTGTACGGTGTCACTCAGAGAAGAGCCAAATTAAGCACTTACCTGACAATAACTGATGTGTCACACCTTTCCAGTCCTTGAACTACAACATTCCTCTTTCTCTCTCTTTCTTCTGACCCACTTGGATCTTCAACTTCCATCTTCTCAACCTTTTCCTTTTCATAGTTCTTATCTTTAGGGGCATGATCCCTACCTTCTGCTCTCTCTCGTTCTAGTAACGACATTGTAACAGGTCGGCGGTTTGCAGTCTCCTCATTCACCTACAAGTAAGACATTGAGACTGACTGCATGTCACCTAACCCAGTAAATTTTTTCAACTTCCTTTCATAAAATAAGCTCAACACTCCACAAAATTTGGAGACAACCTCTCAGCATACCCCAGCTACAATAGTTTTACAGAAAAGTATTTCCAAAAAAAGTTAAAAAGCATTTACGCAACAAGCTGGTAGTTTTAATGTAAACTCTATCAGTACCAAAATCATTCATGACTACCAAGTCATTTTGCATGACTGGCATGTGATTCCATTTCTTCACAAAAATTACATTAAGAAAAGTTGCATTTTTGAAAGATCCAAGCACCCAATATTCAATAAAGCAAGCTCTGCTGTGACCTCACCAATTCACATGAAACAGTTACAGGTGCAGATTCAAAATGTAAGCACAGCGATACTTATATATTAAACCAGGGTGTTTAAATGCATGAAACTTGTGCATCACTCAGAGAAATCACCGATACCTGGCTCATGGCTCCAAATTGAATCATGTATCTCCTGCGGCCACAGGTGACCCGCACCATGCTGTCACCATTCCAGTACGCATCATTGATTAGCTTGTTGTTGCTAGATGAGTAAGTGGTCCACTTGCCAGATGTCAAATCAAACCACCTCCAGATGCGATTTGTAACCTGTGAATCGATATTATTAATTACTAATCCAGCTTATTTAAAGTAAAATATAAATTATTTTACATAAAGAGTATTTAATGGTATTATTACTGGAAGAATATACACGAATAAGAAATAATGAATTTAATTTCTTTTATAAGTACATTAAAAGTTTCACTTTACTAAAATATTAATCATGATCACAGACTTCTAGGATTAATCTTACTACTGGCAATATATAAATAATAGGAACAAAACTGTTTAATTCTCCGATGACAATTACAAGGAAAGAACAGGAGTTTTCACAACCTAACACAAAGCAAGCAAAAGTTGCTGCAACTGAAATATATCTGCCAAGTTCTGTGGTATCAAAGAGAAATACAATTTAAAACTCCTATTTGCTTCTGGCATTACTGAAACATAGAGATGTTGTGCCATGTTCCAGCTAATCCTTCCTCCTCTCTTCACATTTATTAGTGTGGCTGGCTTGAAACTATACCATCACTGGAATCAGTAGCCCATTCTTCAATATACAATGGCTTTCTCTTCTCCGAACAATACCCAATGAGACTCGGGTAATCTGCTAAAGTTGCCATATTTTTAAGTATGTTAAAATGTCAATATGCCAGTGTCCCACAAAAGGTTAAGAGAAAGATATGTCCAATTCTAGGGACTTTCTGGTAGAATAAACACTCTTATGTAATAAATTTTAAATCACTTACCTTGTACATTCTGTCTCGTCTTTGTGTGCACATTGCCACTTTCTCAAGCAAGTCGATGAGTAGCAAGAGGGGTGCAAGCCACTTGGGTGTCACAACCTCACCACAAGCTGTGAGGGCTTCCTGGCCCTGTACCAAGAGCTGGACAAGTGACGGCAGAATATGGGACCTTTGCACGACTTGAGCACAAGGCACACGCATCTCCTGAAAGACAGGACCCTGGGTCCAGAACAAAAGTCCATATTTACAAAGTACAGCGAGCATATGGCAAAGCATTCTGAAAATTATTTCAACAACAGAAAAAATCAGTTGACAGAAAATGTGGCTCAAAATTTGGTAGATGAAAACTTATCCACAGTAAGGGTCAGTAAATCACTTTCATGTATGTATTCATCTCACGCACAACGTGCAAAGAAAGCATGTGGAAAAGAAGAATACCAATGGTACTCAAAGAATAATACACAAATTGTACAAACTCATGAATTACATTGAAGTAACCTGTCTCGAAAGTTTCTACAATCATAATATACAAATGTAAATGGTCAGGTATGATGCATTCATAGATAACCCTGAACCAGGAGCTAAGTGTTTCTTCCCTACCTCAAACAGCAAAGTGAACAGATGAATTCGCCCTGTAATTTTCAGAGCAGCATTTGAATTCATCAACTCAGACACGATCTGGCTGGGGCTCTCTCCTGTCCGCATAATTTCCAACAGGTATTTGGCTTTGTCAGAAATCTGAAATATATTATATACACTGATAATTAAATAAAGTACTTTCAATAATTACTGTAATGCCTAAACATTAGTTGACAATTTTAAAACCTAGACCAGTCATCAACTTGTTCATTCTTTCCTATTTGCCAAATGTTCGACATAACCTGACAGACAATCAGTTTCCACATATCATCTTGTTTCACACATTAGTTAATATCGTTCAGTAACTGAAGACCCTGCATATACCTAGTATGTATTTCTCATTTCCTAATTTGCGCTGCCTGCCCATCTCATTTGCCTCGATCTGATCTTCTTAACATCTGGCAAATTAAGAACTTCCTTGATATGAAATTTTCCCTAGCCTCCTGTTACTTCTGACCTCTTAAGTTCAAATATTCTCCTCAACTCCCCAGACACCCCTAAACTTTCTTCCTTTAATGTAAGAAATGAAGTTTCAAGACCATACAAACCACCATGTAAAATAACAGTTTTTTATATTTCAATCTTCACATTTTTAGCGGATGGGAAGAGGCAAGAATCCAAGCTGAACGGCAGCAGGTAATCACTAAGTCTGATCTACTTTTAACTTAAATGTAAAAGTAATTTACATTTGTTACTCTCAACCCCAAATATGTTATGTGCATCTCCACAAAATGGTGGTGCATCCTCAGGATATGGATAAAGATGGACTCCAGATAGTGCAAGCAGACTGTGGATAGAGATGGACTCCAGATAGTGCAAGCAGACTCAATACACAGTTGCAGGCAGCCAACAAGGGGTGCACCTCTGGTGTGGAAGACGGTAGAAAAACTAACAATACATCAACAAAACTCGAACAGTATTTCAAAACACAGGCGCAGTAATGAATTTCCATCAGAAATTGAATTAAATCCTGTACCCTGATATCGTCTCAACATTACTCGTGCTGACATTCAAATTCACTCTCTCCAAAACTGCATGCAATTAAAGCAAAAAAACTAAAGTCCAATTTTGATTCGATAATATCCTACATTAAATGAAAAGCAACTTACATCTGCTACTAGAGTATCCAACATTTCATCACGCCACACCTCGCCGTTGCGTTTTGTGATAGCGATGAGCAGGTCGCACACTCGATACACTGTGTCCGGCAGGGTGTCAATAAGGTTTAGGCAAGCTGCTAAAGCAGTCATGGTGAATTTGTCAATGGCCTCCTTGCTGAGAACCTGTGTTTCAAATTCCTAAGGCAGAGAGTTACAGACAATGTTAAAATTTTCACACATATATATGACGGACAATGCTGAAACACAACACCGCAGAACACACCTCTTTCACTTGCTTGTGCTTTGTGGCATCCTTGCGGTCACAGTCAGCCATTATTTTCTCTCCCAAAGACATAGCTATGGCTCGTAGCATTTGGTCCTCCTCAGTTAAGTCAAGTTCCATGGACACAGTCTGCAAATGAGTGGAGTACAGAGATTTTGATATCACTGTACACAAACTGCTTTTATCTATGCCCTATGTATGTTTCTAAAGAGTTTATTGTCTCTGTCATCAATGACATGAAGAAGCAAGTTCCTTTGAAATGTTGGTTAATATCTATGAGACCACACGGTGCAACAACCCAGAAGACAGCCGTGGAAATACCGATCATCATGACAACCTGAAATCTCACTTTACTCTTTCCGTCTGAGCACCACTGATAAAACCAAATGACTATGCAATCAGGTGTTATCTCTATGAAAACAGTAAACCTGAAATTTTAAAATTTCACAATAAGCAAATAAACCCATAAAACATAATTCTGAAGGTAACGATTGATCCCACAGGGCCATAACTATTGTGATACAACTAAAACAAACATGGTGTCACAAGTACCTGTGTTGTACAAACAAAAGGTGATGGATTGCTCAACAAATAGTCAGTGGCTTGCTCAACATTAGGTGTATGGAGCAGAGCCTCCACACAGTGCTCTCTACTGAAACCCATGTCCATGAGCTGCAGGAGCCACTCCCCATTCACATCGGGTTCAGAACTGTCACTGCGTGGCCGACGCTGGGCAGGTGTGACGGTGGTAGGGCCAGCGCATGAGCTGCTGTTATTGGAACTGTTGCTGCTGCCTTCCGCTCCTCCATGAACCATAAGAGCAATCTCTTTCTCTTTGCCAAGTCGTTCCTGTAAATCGATAATCTTGCAAAAATTCTGCATGTGATTTAAGTCACAAAACTTATTACCAATGACAAAGTTAAAATATGCATAGCGAGAGGGAAAGAACAGAATATTGTGAACAGGGGTAAATAAAAAAAAAGTTGCATCAGCAGCACTAAATAATATTAAAAAACAAAAACATCTGCAAACAAAAACTACAACCAAGCATTTATAATTACAAATATACCATATAACCATATCAAAATATAAAAGTGAAGTTAAATTAATACTGCAATACAAGTTGCATTAGTGATAACAAACAGTTATTATTTTCTGCTGCACTGATAACATACCTTTAATCACAACATCATCTCTCTACTTCTGAATAAAAAACTAATCATGTTCAACACACTGAAGAATAAAATATGCAGGATTTGAGGTTTTCATAGCGGTGAGTCTGAAGATTTCTTGCTGTCTTCTGGATGTTTTGCCTTGTAGTCTGGTTGATGTCTACTAACGTTTCATAGGTCCATGCTGCCTCCGTCATCAGGGCACCCTGATGATAGTGGACATCAACCAGACCACAGGGTACAACAATCCAGAAGAGAGCAATCTTCAAGATTAAAATAATTCAGTCTATGGTCTTATGCGCAGTTACACTGCGTAATATCGTAGACAGACACCAACAGTCTGAAGGACAAGCTGTCTCCACCTTCCTACAAAATTCTGGTATCTGCCTACAGGACTGCACAGTATAACAACCCACAGGACAACAATCTGAACTAATAATGCAGTAAAAACCTCAAATCTGATACAACAGGAATAATGGTGCTCTTTAAGCACCTGGCATCTCATGTAAGAGTCATCTTTTGTTCTCTTTAGACTCGGAAGCTGTCATTTCATTGAACACCACTGTATCTTAAAATGTCACTCCTACTCCAAGAGAGGTAATATGTCCACTGTATGTAGCAAAAAATTAAATACAAAGTAATGGTCCCATCAACACACAAATATAGGAGAAAATTCATAACAACAAAATGTTATATTTGACAATCCTTCTCAATCGGAATTCTACGCCTAAGTAAAGTTTTGCAATTTAAAATAATCTGACACTGACTACACCATATGTCAGTGGATATCTGGTCCATGGTCTCTATACTGTGAACATCTGGATTTGCTCATAGAAAGCACAAGAGAAACATGGCCCACGTCATTACCTCAAGCACATGTAGAACAAAAGATATTCACTCACAGCTATGACTTTCTCCCCACGAAGAATGTGCCGCAAGATGGCCAGCATTGACTCTGACATACGTGCTCCATATGATTTCAATGGCTTCCTGCCCCATATCAACATCACTGCATCAAAGGCAAGCTGAAAATGAACATAATTTTCCAGTTCTTTGTTTGGTGTTCTTTTTTCTCCATACTATTTACAAAGGAATCATGACTTAAACACAAAAATGGCAACTTATAAATGTAAGTCTATGAAATTCCTACATTAACTGGGAGTGATAATGTGTTGGGTAAGGCCGTGGAGTTTTCCTCCGGGGGCCTCCCCGGTTTCTCCGTGCCATCCCAACAATTACTCCACTCACACACAGAAGAAGGCAATGGCAAACCACTTCTGATCATCTGCCAAGAACGTATATGAACAGGTCCCAGTCCGAGAAAAGGATGGAAGGATCCTGTTCATATGGACCTGTCGTCAGACAGAACACTAAATAAAAAATAATAAATGTATAATGTACTTACTTTATGAATTGTCATGAGGTACTTCAGTGGATCGAAAGGCTTGTTGATCGCACCATGCTTCATTGTGATAGTGTGCGGTGAGTCAAGGATCGCCTTTGGATTGACCATCTTTTCAAGGAGCATCAACCAAGCATCAAGGAATTCACCAGTACCATCAATCAAGTCTGGATGTTCAAGACCCTCCTCAACATTCAGGGTCAAACCATTTGACAGAGCCCAATGGAATGTACTGGTATCAAAGAAACCAAGGGTTTTTCACCAAAATTCTTCATCTCCCCAAACCAAGCACATCCTAACCTCAATGATAAATCATGACATTCCTTGCAATGCATTATTCTGAATGGCTCTTTCTTTATACCTCTCAGAACCAAATGTTTCCCTGACAATACTGTTTCAAATACATTCATCTTCCAATGTAATATTTTTTTAGGAAAAAGGATGGCGGTACATTGATGTTATGTCTCGTAATTTTAACACATTCTTGTCTGCATACATTCCTGTTTAAAAGCTTAAAAAACATGGAACAGCAGGCAGAATTCAACAAGCCTTCTTTCTTACCGCGGATATTAGAACTTTTCATTATTTCACCATTTGTTAAGGCATTTCCTAAAGCCGGGCAATTATCATGAGATCTCATGAAGTAGGATACTGTGGTCTGTTGCAGGCAGGGTTACTGGCAGATCAGAAGAACGGGGAAGCACAAAAGATCAGCTAGTGGTTGTAGTGCAAAGGTCACTTCGATGCCCACACCATTTATTTAATTAACATTACATTAATGCCCACACTTAAAATTCTAAAAATACTATTTAAGTTATTAAAATATTTAAAATATATAATAAAATTCAGGTCAATACACAAACTTTATTTAGATGTTAAAATTTAAAATTTGCGCCATTCATCGCTACAACGATGTTACAATAGAGCGCTTTCTTCACTTCGCATCGAAACATGTAGTGAAGAAAGCGCTCTATTGTAACATCGTTGTAGCGATGAATGGCGCAAATTTTAAATTTTAACATCTAAATAAAGTTTGTGTATTGACCTGAATTTTATTATATATTTTAATTATAAAACACAAACATGACGCATTTAAACCTTAAACTTATATTTACGTTATGTTTGGGAAAGATACTTACAATCCACCAATAAAACGCAACACAGCTTATAAGTTAGGATGCTGGGCTTGTACATTTTCTTATCGGAAATTTAAACTGTCTTTACGGTTACCGGTACTAGTGATATTTTATTTTGTGGGAATAATTTATTACATAAGTTATTGTGTACTTCAAAGAATACCCAACAAAACAGAGCAGAGCGAACAACAAAAACAATCATACTACCCAACCACTTCATAATACTTACTCAAAAAAGGCATGCTGACCTCTTAAATGAACAAACTTCTGCAACATTAAATGATATGGATACTTCTTCTCATCAAACAGCATGGGAGATGTAAATCCAACAGAGCAAATCAGGAATGTTAACCTGTGATAAACAAAGGTAGCCGATGTAAAGGAAATATTCCGCCAAATCACACAATCCATCTCAACCACTCAAACATACCAAAATATCTGGTTGCATGTCCATCTACTTCACTGCACTGCAGACTAATTTTTAAGATTATCTGTAAGTGTTTGGTACGCTACGAGAGATGGAAATCATAATTTTCTTTATCCTACTTTTTGCAACTACAAATCTCCTGGTGCCAATATGGAGTTCATGTGGCCCGCTGTGGAATGTGTATGACGCAGCGCATTCACCTGCATTACTCAAACTTCGTAACAAACTTGCCAATTCACAGTCAAAAGAAATGTAGGATTATTCCAATTGCCATCCCACATTTTCAGAACACATACTCATACAATATTTAATAGCACAGCTTCCTTAATACATGCAATCAAATTTCCAAGTGTGATAACTTAAGAGTAACTTCCATGTACATCCAGGACACACTTACTTGAACTTTGGAATTGTTGTGTGGGGCAGCCTGGTCCAGTTAAGGCCATTAGCTAACAAGACGTTCAGAGCAGTGGCTACTGCCCGTGCCGCTGGTGTTGGAAGGGCTGGAGGATTCGGTACTTGCTGACCTCTTCGTGCTCGGATTGGTGACCCAACACAAAGCTACAAGCAAAGCCGCCCATACCAGAAACACATTTCAGTACGAAAAGCAGACATGCATCAATGCACATGGCATACAGTGGGACAGCTTCACTTACTTTACACAGAGTTCTCAGTCTGTACCTCTCTTTGTTATATTTCCAAAAGTGAAATTACTTAACTGGATTTTATTATGACAGGAAAAGAATTCACTTGACCAGTTCCTAGTCATTTAAATGTCACTTCTCAAAGGGTTAAACCACATTATTCAGCTTCCATCATATAATTTGTTCCTTAACTAAGCAATTAATTATGAACAAAATACAAAATAATAAATCACCTGTATATATACAAATCTCAAAGGCATATTACCACTGATACGTGTCATTACAAACGAAGTCACTCAGAATCAAGATCAAACATTACAATATTTGGTTTACAATTTCAACAATTCTCCTCACAACATTCCAAATAAATGTTTTTCTAAAAATTTTAAAAGGTTGTCTTATATTCAAGTAAAAAAAGGTATGCATATTACACACTTTTCTGTGATATAAACAGCAGAACTGGAAGTGCAGTTTACAGACTTCACAACTTTTCAAACATGGATCATAAAAAAGTCTAGAACGCAGAAAATAAAATGTGCCACAAAAAAAAATTCAGTACCACCATGATCCAGTTCCTAGAACCTTACCATTAATAACAAAAGAGTGAAATGAGTTTATACTTTCAGTACCTATAACAAAATCTACGTTGTAAGGAAGAAAAAGGTGCCAATATAAAAACTATAAAGTATGCCAAAATCATATACATCATTAAGCAAAATTTTCGAACAATCATTACTCCCTGGCTACAGACAATTTCTAGCAATGCAGACCTGTATTATCAAATGAATATGATTTTAAGGCCTGATAACAGAAGATTATAAGCTGAAATTAAATAATAATTATATATTTTATCCACAACATATTTTATATGATAGGTATAATGCTTAAAGCAACAGGTGAAGTTTCTCATATGCATGTCACTTAAAAGATAAACATAAAAGAATATATTAAAAACTAAATATTAACTTAGAACAGATGGAGATTCTGTTTTTAACACCCGTAAACAGTCTAACTAGGACAAATACCAGGACTGGAGGTGGCAGATGAGGACACTGCATGTTATCTCACCTTAACTAGCAACCCAAATAATTCTGCCAAGGCCCGTCCCAGCCTTGACGAGGCTCCCAATAAAGGCTTGATATACTTCAACTGCAAAGCTGTAGGAAGAGTGCGATTACTGGCCTCAGAGTCCACCTCCATTGCGGTCTCTGAACTTGAGGCATCCATGGCACTGTATGATGGATGTGAGTCTCCCTGTATCACAGAAGTTCATTAAACTTAGTGAAGGAAACAATCGTACTGGAAACAACTAACATGGTACAGAAACTTCGATTTGCGCCGATTCAGAATAACGCCGCTTTGGAAACCAGCGAGTCAAAAAGAGAAAAAAAATATTTTACTATTACATTGAATATGCTGTTTGTGTTGTTCGACCACTATTCTGAAGTAGCAACTGTTTTATATTTATAAATTGTAGAAGAGCCACCATGTCTGGTAAGAGAAGTGAATGTGTTGCTAAAAAGTTGCGTAGGTCTATTGCGTTAGAAGTTGGACGCAATTCATAGAATAGAAGGTGGTGATACCCGTCGTAATGTGTGCAGAAGTATGAAGTTGCCTCCTTCCACTGTGACTACCACAATGAAAAATTCGTATAAAATAAAACAGTCAATGCAACAGGCTACGAGAGTAAGTGCAACACAAGTGAGTTATAGCAGAAGTAAACTTTTAGAAAGAATGAATAAATTACTGTTGCTGTTGGTGGATGACATGAATCGAAAAAACATTTCCTTGACTGAAATTGCTACCACGGATAAGGCGAAGTCAATTTTTGAGGAACTTAAGTCATCAACGTTTGGGTGCCGGGAATGCATGTCATTGACTTCCCATTGATTTACATTATAAAAAGAGTTTCAATTTACGCCGATTCCATTTACGCCGGTTCATCCAGGAATGCATCCCCGGTGTAAATCAAGGTTTACCTGTATTTAACATTTATCTTCAATATTTTGGAAACAATCCCTTCAGGGCCCAGGCAAAATTTTCTCGAAGACCACACAATTTTATTACCACTAAATTACATTACATCATTATTCTCTTCAAATGAGGTTCAAAATAAAAAGCATAAAGAACCTCCTACAGATAAAAATCTCACCCTAATTTCTGATGGGAAGAGTTTTTCCATATCCTCTCTGCCAAACTTGCAGCCCGGAGGAATGATATCATCACTGCAGAGCGCCAGCAGGAGGGTGCTCTCCCAGACTAATGATGTATACAACTCAGCCAAACCATTAAGCACACTGAGCCCCAACTCTGAGCCCCAGTGTGTTATGGACAGTGAGCGAATATCACTCTGAAATTAACCCCCAAAGTATTTCACTCTTTAAACAAGCATCATAGGATAACACATTTAATAACATCCAGCCACTTTGCAGCTTAAGGTAATATCTACCCAAATTCAAAAAAAAATCCTTGATATGGCAGATTTTTGGATAAAGAATTGCAAATAAATTTAACGCATTTTATTCTCACATAATTATAATTTTGTACAAAGCCTAAACAGTACCTACAATGAATCGTTCTTGGGCTACCAGCCGTGTCAGGTGGTTTAATGGAGAAAACACCAATGTTTCGAGAACAATCTCCACCCTCAAGGTAATGAAATTCAGTGACCTGAGGATCATGGTGAAGATGGCAGCCATGAAAGCTTCAGATCACTCAACAGTACCTCTTTCGTGCAATGTGCACACAAGTTTCCCTGCATAATTTACTATAACACAAACCAATACTCTGACTTGATCATCTAAGAAATTAGAGAAATGTACACTGCATTCTGAAAACATTATCCTCAGCCTAATGAACATGAGCAGTTCCATTTATTGGCCATGCCATACGGCTTATGCGCAGTTCGGTTGGGCACGCTTTGCACTAGCTTGTCACCACACC
>NW_019061683.1:0-10504 GCF_000696155.1 Zootermopsis nevadensis
CGCACAAAACCAAAAATTTTTGAAGAAAAATTTGAAAGTGAAAGTGCAGCTCCTGGTCTTTTCAGAGTCGGCACGTCATAGACGGTGTCAGGCACGGGCCGCGTTCGTCAGAGGCACAGCATATCAGAAACAGTCCGACAGATACCGGTTCTGGAAGTCATCAGGTACGAAGAATTTTGAAAGAAGTCAGTGAATGCCTCATCCTGTCTCTGCCGGACTCGGGCACTATCTCACCCGGTTGCTGGCTGCCTCGGTATCTGCAACAACCGGCCACTGCAGGAGTCGGTGTGTGGCCGACCGTGATTCTGCCCGTCTCGGATCAGTGAGCGGTGACAGATTAGATCAGGCGACAGGATTCGGTGGTGGAGAGATGACTGTCTGCGTCTGGAGGTCAGCGCGGCGTATACCGGGGTAGTGGCCAGGCGTCCGGATAAAGGGGCGACTGCTGCGGTGGATTCCTCAGCACATCTCCCCACTAAATTTGGGGCCCTGAAAGAGGGAAAGCGAGCGAGAGACGAGATGTCGTTCCGCACACCTCCTCCCTCTCACCCCGCTGCGCTGGAACCGCCGCTGTCCGAGCCTCTGACTGGCATGTCGTCTGACGCCGCTTCGTCTTCCCACGCCCAAGTGGAGAAACCGGCTCCTGGGGAGCGCCGGAACAAAACCCCGGTGTAAGTCTCCGGGATGAAGAACATTCGCGGCTTCCTACAGAGGATTCGTGCGGAGTCGGCCTGCGGGATCGTTTCTCAGATGAAGTGTGACCTCGTGACGATGGTGCCCGATGCCGCCGACGGATTCCGGGCCACTGTCAGGGTCCAGCGATCCCTCGGTGAGGGCGTGGGTGTGAGTTTTCACACATTCTCCCTCCCCCAGGATCGGTGCGTGCGCCTGTTAATTAAAAACTTGGGCGTACGCATGCTCGAGGTCGAGTTCCGCGAGGAGCTGCCCGCCATGCACATTCACGTGCAGGGGATGATGCAACTCCGATCTAGGCGCCGGGTCACGGACCAGGACAGTGACCGTCCCCTCACGCAGCACTTTATAGTGTCGGTAGCACGGGGCCCCGACGTGGCGAAGGTGCGTGCTCTAACCGAGATCTGCGGTCTGCGGGTCAAGGTGGAGACGTACGTCGCACCGAAGGGGCCCATGCAGTGCAAGCGGTGCAGAACTGCGGCTACGCACCCAGATGCTTGGCCTGCGGGGACGCCCACCCATCCCGGTCGTGTGTCACCTCCAAGCAGCAGCTTAAGTGCTGCAGCTGCGGGGGCAACCACACTGCTAACTACAGAGGTTGCAGCAAGCGGAAGGAAGCGAAGGCGGCCGCTGCAAAGTGTGCGAGAGGGGAACGCGGCCGAAAGGACGGCGTCTTCACGCGTCTGCTAGTGCCCTCATCGGCGCCAGCTAAGCCTTCTCCGGAACAGGAGATTCTGAGCTCTGGCTGGAACCACGTGGTCCGTGGTGTCCGCGTCGTCAAGGCCAAGGCTGTGAAGAACCCCGCCAAAACACCGTCCGGCGCTATTGTACTGACTGAGCGGCAGTATGTCTCTAAGCCCGCTCATCCTGTAGTGCCTGTGGCGAATCCCGCCGCACCCACTCCCAAAAACACTGGAGCCCCACCTAAGGGTCAGTCCCCGCTCCAGGTCATCTCAGATCTCCTGGAGAACCTCCCGATCCAGGGCTGTGTCGAGTTGACACGCCGTCTTCTCGCCGCGGCCCCCTTCCTTCCAACCAGGGAGGCCTGTCCGCGAGCCGTCCTCAAAACCGTTATCCTCTTCGTAGCCGAGTATGACTGCGCGGCCTAGGAGACACGGAGGTAAGGCCTTGCGGCTGGCTTACTGGAACGCCGACGGTGTTCGCGGCAGGAAGCTGGAGCTGGAACAGTTCCTCGGTGACCACGGAGTCGACGTTTGCCTCCTGAACGAGACTCACCTCACGTCGGGTCGGGCCTTGAGATTCGCGAACTATGTTAGCCACCGGACATATCGCCCGGCGCAGGGAGGAGGTACGGCGATCCTTGTCCGCAGGGGAATAGATTATTACCTCGTACCGGTCTCGGGTCTGCAGCAACTGGAAGCAACCGCCATTCACCTGGTGCTGGCAACCAAGAAAGTCAAGCTCGTGGCGGCATACCTCTCGCCCTCGCGGCCCTGGATTGAGTCGGACTTGACCGAGTGCCTGAGCGGGGGTGTCCGGGTCCTATTGGCTGGTGACCTCAACGCGAAACACACCTACTGATTTTCTAGGCTGATCTCTGTGAGGGGCTCGCTCTTGCGGGATTACGACAACAGAAATTCCTGCTTGATCTACGGGCCGGACTCCCCAACCACGGTTTCTTACACTTATAACGAAACCCCCGATGTTCTTGATATTTTCCTCATCAAGGACTTCGTCCTACCGGTGCATCTGATTATCTGCCCCGCACTCAGCTCAGATCACCAGCCCGTTCTCATCGACACCACGTGCCGATCATCCTTTCAAAACCTACCTGACCGCCCGGACTTCGAGTGAATGGACTGGGGTGCATTCCAGGCTTGCCTCGAAAGCAGACTCCCGGGGAATCCCGTGGTAAACGACGAGGAGGCAATCGATAAGTGCGTCGAGGAGCTGATCAGAGCCAACCTGGAAGCCACAGCGACGTCCGATCCCAAGCTTCGACCCCGCGTAGACAGGCGACCGCCTCTGCCCGCTAGTATTCAGGATGAAATACGCCTGAAAAACTGGCTGAGGAGGAGGTGGCAGGTCACGAGTTCTGAGCTCTGGCTGGAACCACGTGGTCCGTGGTGTCCGCGTCGTCAAGGCCAAGGCTGTGAAGAACCCCGCCAAAACACCGTCCGGCGCTATTGTACTGACTGAGCGGCAGTATGTCTCTAAGCCCGCTCATCCTGTAGTGCCTGTGGCGAATCCCGCCGCACCCACTCCCAAAAACACTGGAGCCCCACCTAAGGGTCAGTCCCCGCTCCAGGTCATCTCAGATCTCCTGGAGAACCTCCCGATCCAGGGCTGTGTCGAGTTGACACGCCGTCTTCTCGCCGCGGCCCCCTTCCTTCCAACCAGGGAGGCCTGTCCGCGAGCCGTCCTCAAAACCGTTATCCTCTTCGTAGCCGAGTATGACTGCGCGGCCTAGGAGACACGGAGGTAAGGCCTTGCGGCTGGCTTACTGGAACGCCGACGGTGTTCGCGGCAGGAAGCTGGAGCTGGAACAGTTCCTCGGTGACCACGGAGTCGACGTTTGCCTCCTGAACGAGACTCACCTCACGTCGGGTCGGGCCTTGAGATTCGCGAACTATGTTAGCCACCGGACATATCGCCCGGCGCAGGGAGGAGGTACGGCGATCCTTGTCCGCAGGGGAATAGATTATTACCTCGTACCGGTCTCGGGTCTGCAGCAACTGGAAGCAACCGCCATTCACCTGGTGCTGGCAACCAAGAAAGTCAAGCTCGTGGCGGCATACCTCTCGCCCTCGCGGCCCTGGATTGAGTCGGACTTGACCGAGTGCCTGAGCGGGGGTGTCCGGGTCCTATTGGCTGGTGACCTCAACGCGAAACACACCTACTGATTTTCTAGGCTGATCTCTGTGAGGGGCTCGCTCTTGCGGGATTACGACAACAGAAATTCCTGCTTGATCTACGGGCCGGACTCCCCAACCACGGTTTCTTACACTTATAACGAAACCCCCGATGTTCTTGATATTTTCCTCATCAAGGACTTCGTCCTACCGGTGCATCTGATTATCTGCCCCGCACTCAGCTCAGATCACCAGCCCGTTCTCATCGACACCACGTGCCGATCATCCTTTCAAAACCTACCTGACCGCTCGGACTTCGCGAGAATGGACTGGGATGCATTCCAGGCTTGCCTCTAAAGCAGACTCCCGGGGAATCCCGTGGTAAACGACGAGGAGGCAATCGATAAGTGCGTCGAGGAGCTGATCAGAGCCAACCTGGAAGCCACAGCGACGTCCGATCCCAAGCTTCGACCCCGCGTAGACAGGCGACCGCCTCTGCCCGCTAGTATTCAGGATGAAATACGCCTGAAAAACTGGCTGAGGAGGAGGTGGCAGGTCACGAGGGACCCCGCTCTCTAGGCCCAGATCAACCGACTTCAGAGGTCGGTGACCTATCAGCTCAACGAGTGGCGGAACGAACAGTGGAGCGACACGCTGGAATCCTTGGACTGCGAGGACCAGTCGCTTTGGAAGATGACCAAGCGAGTGATGCGAATCCCCACTCCGTCGCCCCCTTTGCTAGTGCCGGGAGGAATGGCTCTCTCGAACTCCGAGAAGCCCTGGCCGAAAACCTTGAGGTCCAGTTCCAGCCGGTGGACCCGGCTGTTATTGACATGGTTAACGAGGCGATTGGAGCATACGCGTATGCCCCCGCAAGTTAACCAGTCCCTCGGAGGTCATTCAGGCCATCAAGGGACCCAAGGTTGGCAAGGCTCCGGGCCCCAACGGTATACCAAACAGGGTCCTGAGACATCTCCCACGACGCGCGGTAACCTTTCTCACGAAAGTGTTCAACGCGGTCCTCCGCAGGCAGCATTTCCCCTCGGCATGGAAACACGCTCGCGTGGTGTCCAGTCTGAAACCGACGCTGCCTTCTTCCTATAGACCCATCAGTCTTCTTGACACGGTCGGCAAGCTCTGCGAGAAGATCCTATTAACAAGGGTCCTTCACGAGGTGAGCGAACACGGGCTGCTGTGCGATGAGCAGTTTGGGTTTCGACCCAGACACAGCACGTCGATGCAGCTGGCTCGCCTCGTCGAAATGGTCAACAGAATCTCTGACGAGAGGCGGCTAACCGGCGCGGTCTTCCTGGACGTGGTCAAAGCCATTGGCACAGTCTGGGTCGAAGGCCTCCTATACAAACTGACCGTCCTTAACTTCCCGTCGTACCTGGTGAAAACATCTCTTCCTACCTCGCTGGCCGGACATTCCAAACGTCATTCCAATCGCCCACGTCCACACGTCGTGCCATGCGGGCCGGAGTTGTGCAGGGCGGACTTCTCTCCCCTGTGCTCTTCAGTATCTACGTCAACGACATACCCACACCGTTCAGCCACGTCGAGTTAGCGCAGTACGCGGATGACACGGCTCTCGTAGCCACGTCCCGTAGCCCAACGCTTCTCGTCGGGTATCTCGAGACTTACCTCAGTAGACTGGAGGATTGCTATCAACGTCTCGAAGAGCACCGTGTTTCTCTTCGTTACGGCGAGAAGACGCATCCAAAAGCCTAGAGCAGTGCTGTTTCTCGGACAGCCGATTCAATGGGCCAAAACAGCGCGGTATCTCGGGCCACCTTTGACGCCGGGCTTACTTGGTCGGCGCACGTCAACCAGGTGGGAAAGAAGGCGGCGCAACGATTAGGTGTGCTAGGCCCGCTCCTTAATAGGATAAGTGGCCTTTCCATGAGGAAAGGTGAGCTGCTGTATAAGCAGCTCATCCGTCCCATGATGGATTACACATGCCCGATCTGGAGGTCAGCTGCCACGTCAGGAAGCTGCAAGTGCTGCAATCCAAGTGTCTTCGCATTGCTACTAACGCGCCTTTGTACGTTAGTAACAGGCAAATACACGAGGATTTGGGGATCCCGCTCTTTGCCGACCACACCAGAGCACTGACTGAGAGATTTGAATCGAAGTTAGCTGGTGTGGGGAACCACTTAGTCCGGCAACTCGGGAGGCACTCGTGCCGAACGAGTGCTGTCAGAGGTCACATAAGGGCAACTGAGGATGACTAATAAATGGCCCCTCCCTCTCTGGGTTAAAACCTCAGAGAACCAACCAACCAACCAAATTCTTTGGACAAGTTGCCTGACAGGCCAACCTCCCATCAGCAGCAACAGACCCTAGTTTGAATGGTCGATGCTTCCGCCGCGACGGAACCCTGGTAGCGTTAGCAAAATATCCGTTTTTAGTAATAACGCTCTTTACCATTTCCAGCAATGCGTTTCGTATGCAGGAATGTTGTTATCTAGCAAGATACGATGCTTGCGCTTGCGCAGGACCCCGTCCTTAGTTAGATTTTTTGGTTGGTTGGTTGATTGCAGGACTCGGTGTGTGGCCGACTGCGTCTTTACCGTCTCGGTCTCTGCCTAACGTGGTGTTTGCAGCACATGGGCTTTTCAGAGACGTCATGTCAGAGATCGTGTCAGGCACAGATCGCGGTCGTCACAGTCAAATTACATCAGAAACACTCCGATAGAGACCGGTTCTGCAAGACATCAGGTGGGGAGAATTTTGAAAGAAATTTTGAAAAATTTACAAATTTTAGAAAAATCAAAATATGCTGGAAATTATCCAAAAAGCGCAAAATACAAAGAATTTTTGAAATATTTCAATTTCAAAATTCTTTCAAATATTTAAAAAAATTGGTTGTGTGCGCTTTTCAGACAAATTCCATCATTTTTTAATTTTTCGAAAATTTTTAACTTTTTTTCAAAACACTCCCTAAGAGATGCATGCTAGTGTCAGTGAATCGTACATCCTGTCACTGTCGGATTCGGCTATCTCACTCAGTTGCTGACTGCTTCGGTATCTACAACAACCGGCCTCTGCAGGACTCGGTATGTGGCCGACCGTCTTTCTGACCGTATCGGTCTCTGCCTTTCGTGGTGTCTGCAGCACCTGGGCTATTCAGAGATGGCACATTAGTCACCGTGTCAGGCACGTACCGCGTTCGTCAGAGACACTGAACATCAGAAACAGGCCGACAGAGAACGGTTCTGCAAGGAATCAGGTGGAGAGAATTTTGAAAAATTTGATAATTTTCGAAAAATCAAAATATGCTGTAAATTAACAAAGAATCGCACATATCAAATATATTTTGAAAAATTATAAATTCAAATTTTTTAAATATTTCAAAAATTTCAGTACAATATTTATGATATAATGGAGTATGAATTTTATTGAATAACACCACAGGAAATATATACACATAAATAAAGCACATTTGAAGTGGTCGTGGCCGAATTCACGGTGCTCCACCTTGCGACTTTCGTGCCTCCGTGTGGCTTTACTGAAATATTTGATATAATGCAATATGAATTTTATGAACCTACACGTGGCATGACATCCATTCAAAATTTCAGCAATTTCTGACCATCCTTTCAATATTCGTGAAATTAGTACGCATGACTCCGATTTCTGCTGACTCAGCATACCCTGTCCTGGTTGGGTTAGGTTAGGTTAGGTTAGTGGGTACATGCTCAGATAGAGCTGCGCAGTGGCGTAACGCAAGTGGTCCCGGAGTGGTCAAAGTGTGATCGTCATTATATTTTACGTAAATTAATATAGACTTTTATCAGAATTCTTGGAATTTCGAAATTAATATAGTGCGAATGTCACATGTAATTGTAGTTGTTGTAGGAACATAAGAATTTTGCACTGGTTACCTGTTGTCGTCGTGAACGGACCTGTCACATTTCACGCAGGCATGTTGGTTGGTACGCAGGCTTCTGTTGTCGACACACAAATAATCGCTTATATATGTGCTCTTATTTAACACTTAATTCAGAATTTACAACCATCACATTCTTCTTCATGGTAAATATAGAAATACTTAAGCAATGGTGGGTTTGATCATATGCGGGTCGGCTATTTTGAATTCATTTAAGTTTGTTCGGTATAATTTAATTTGGAAAAGTTTCGTTTTGTGTTAGGTTGGGTTAATTTAGGTTAGGTTATTTTAGGTTGGGTTAGGTTAGGTTAGGTTCGGTTTAGTTAAGGGTAAGCTAAGGGTAGGTTATATAATGTTGTTTTAGGATGGGTTGTGTTTTACTGAAGAATTTGAATCGTGTTCATCGGTTGGTCATTGGAATGTCCTGGAGAAGTGCTGGAGAATCATGGAGAATTCCAGGAACATTTCTGAAGATATCCTGGAAAAGTCCTAGAGTAGTGTTGGAGAAACCCTGGAGACGTAATTCGGAAATTTCGTGTCATGGAGTATTGCTGGAGAAATCCTGGAGAATTTCAGGAGAAATCCTGGAGACGCCCTGGTAGGTTTTTTGGAAATCCTTAAGAATTGGTGCGTTTGATCCTATGCGGGTCGGCTATTTTGAATTCATTTATGTTTGTTTGGTATAAGTTAATTTGGATAAGTTGCGTTTTGTGTTAGGTTGGGTTGGGTTAGGTTAGGTTAGGTTAGGTTGGGTTAAGTTATTTTAGGTGCGGTTTAGTTAAGGGTAAGCTAAGAGTAGGTTATATAATGTTGTTTTACGATGGGTTGTGTTGTCCTGGAGAATTTGGATCGTGCTCATCGGATGGTCGTGGGAATGTCCTGGAGAAGTGCTGGAGATTCCTGGAGAATTCCAGGAAAATTTCTGGATAAATCCTGGAAAAGTCCTAGAGTAGTGTTGGAGAAGTCCTGGAGACGCTATTTTGAATTCATTTAAGTTTGATTGGTATAAGTTACTTTGGATAGGTTGCGTTTTGTATTAGGTTGAGTTAGGTTAGGTTAGGTTGGGATTAGGTAAGGGTAGGTTATATAATGTTGTCTTACGATGGGTTGTATTGTCCTGGAGAATATGAATCGTGTTCATCGGGTGGTCGTGGGAATGTGCTGGAGATTCCTGGAGAATTCGAGGAAAATTTCTGGAGAAATCCTGGAAAAGTCCTAGAGTAGTGCTGAAGAAGTCCTGGAGATGTAATTCGGAATTTGTTTGTCATTGAGTATTGCTCGAGAAATCCTGGAGAATTCTAGGAGATGTCCTGGTAGGTTATTTGGATATCCTTAAGCGGTGGTGGGTTTGATGCTATGCGGGTCGGCTATTTTGAAATCATTTACGTTTGTTTGGTATAAGTTACTTTGGATAAGTTGCGTTTTGTGTTAAGTTGGGTTAGGTTAGGTTAGGTTAGGTTGGGTTAGGTTTGGTTAGGTTCGGTTTAGTTAAGGGTAAGCTAAGGGTAGGTTATATAATGTTGTTTTACGATGGATTGTGTTGTCCTGGATAACTTGAATCGTGTTCAACGGGTGGTCGTGAGAATGTCCTGGAGAAGTGCTGGAGAATCCTAAAGAATTCCAGGAAACGTTCTGGAGAAATCCTGGAAAAGTCGTAGAGTAGTGTTGGAGAAGTCCTTGAGACGAAATTCGGAAATGTTTTGTCATGGAGTATTGGAGAAATCCTGGAGAATTCCAGGATAAATCCTGGAGAAGTCATCGAAGGTTATTTGGATATCCTTAAGCGGTGGTGGGTTTGATGATATGAGGGTCGGCCATTTTGAATTCATTTAAGTTTGATTGGTATAAGTTTCTTTGGATAGGTTGCGTTTTGTGTTAGGTTGAGTTAGGTTAGGTTAGGTTAGGTTAGGTTATGTTAGGTTAGGTTCGGTTTAGTTGAGGGTAGGTTATATAATGTTGTTTTACGATGGGTTGTGTTGTCCTGCAGAATTTGAAATGTGTTCATTGAGTTTTCGTGGGAATGTCCTGGAGAAGTGCTGGTGAATGCTGAAGAATTCCAGGTAAATTTCTGGACAAATCCTGGAAAAGTTCTAGAGTAGTGTTGGAGAAGTCCTGGACACGTAATTCAGAATTTGTTTGTCATGGAGTGTTACTGGAGAAATCCTGGAGAATTCCAGGAGAAATCCTGGGGAAGTCCTGGAAGGTTATTTGGAAATCCTTACGCAGTGATGGGTTTTATCCTATGCGGGTCGGGTATTTTGAATTCATTTAAGTTTGTTTGGTATAAGTTAAATATGATGTTATTGAATATTTCATTGTGGAAATATATTATGTTGCCAAACGATGAAGAATTTATTAAAATATTTATTTAATTTTATATTGCAATACATGTAATTACTACAGTGACCCCATTCATCGTTATAAAGAATAAATGCTTTCAAATTACATAGGTTCAACTTCTGAAAATTAGCGATATCTGTGTATGATTTACATGTTACTAACTCGTACAAACGTCTTTATTGGGCACACGTGACATTGAAATGTCCTTTCACTTAAGTCGTATGTCTCAATGTGACGAACCGCACATATTCTTGAACGTTATGTTGGATTGGTGTTTCACTTTCTTCTATTCTCACACGTCACTGAGAAAACATCCGTACACTGTGTTTCACTGTAGGTAGCACACGTTAATATCTGATTGAACGGTGGTAATTAATCTTGTTAATGGTCCTAAGAACTCTATTTCTAGAGCACAAAGTTACGTTGATACCGACAGACCGAAATCAAATATTTCCAACTGTAGTTAATGGCGACTATTCAATCGGGACCAGTCGACTGTTCCAAGACAGAATCAGTACTGACTGACTTCTGATTGGTCCACGATGTCATTCGAAGGTATCGATTTCTTTCCATTGAGGTCATCACAGAAGGCACGTCTTTTCTTTGGTTCCGTATTTTTCCGGTAGACTGCGTCTTTGTGTTTGTACGTCGTGTCCTCGAGTAAATGTGAGGCAATATTTTCGATATATTTTGTTGACATTTGACATAGGACACCAATATCGTACCACAAGTTTGACGTGCGCCCCGAATTCCGCGCCCACCAAGC
>NW_019061692.1:15314-27493 GCF_000696155.1 Zootermopsis nevadensis
CCCAGGTATTCAAAAGTTGGTCCCACGGTATGACAAATGTCTCAATTCCGGTGGCGAATATGTTGAAAAATAGCTGGACACTTGCTGTATCTGTTGCAATAAATATTTCCATGAAATTGTGTTTTGTTTCTGTAAACGGCCCCAGGGAAACTTACTTTAAGGACGAGCCTCGTATTAGTATCCGTGAATGATATTGAGAAATTTTAATACGAGACAAGTAATAGTCAACTAAATATATTTCGCCTTTTTTTGTTAGTGGTAACAGTGGCACTCTTCGTACAGTCTGATTCAAAGCGGAAGAGACAAACAACATCATTTGTGTTATTATTCGTATTTTCTTTAATTTATGGTTGGATTTAATAAAATATGGACAGAATCGGGGTAGAAGGAGATGGATTTTATAGGGGTGCGGGGCATTGTATAGAACTGTCACTCATTTTGAGTTAGAAAAACAGAATTCCCCTCCGGTTAACTCCCTTTTTGTTGTTGTTGTTGTTGTTGTGGCGCATGGCATCGTTCTTTGTGAGACCTTTAACACCTGTTATGTCACGTGACAGGACCCCAGTCGCATTCTGCTTGTGACACTGGTGAAGCCGACAATAACGCCGCGAAATGTTATGATTCGTACTTTACATGATGAAACGGGTACAGTGATTTCAACTAAGTCACATTTTTTTTTCAATGCTTATCTTCGTTTCTGTGCTGTCTCTGCTACAAGTATAATTCTGTAAGTGACAGGATGATTTTTAATTGGATCTCAAGTTAACTCGGGGATACGTAGTATATTTTATAAATTATACTCGGAGAGAAATAACTCTGTAATTAGTATCAAGTATTAAGTTACCAAGGCGGTGGTATAATTTTAATAGTGTAATTGATAAAGCTGTTAATTGCGTTTATAAAAGTCATCAGACAATCTTCAAACCTTAAATTAAGATTATTAATCAGTTGATAGAAAATATTCGTGAACTGAGTTGCATTTCATCCCAATTTCATATTTTTTTTATAAAAAATGTGAGTCGATATGCGTTCGTTGATCGTTGCTTCGTGTTAGTGGCCGATACTTGAGGTAAATTTCGGGTGTCATATTTCGTCCACGAGCATTCAGATTGTAGTAGGTGGAAAATCTGCGTACAGATTTCACTTTTCCAATCTTTTTCCCCTCTTGAACGTTTTAATTTATGTGGACACGGAACGATCATAAAGACTAGACAGCTATGTAGCAGTATGATCAAAGTTACGTTCAATCACAGAATGGAATGATGCAAGTGGAATTAAATCTCATTCCTCGCTCTGAATGCGTAGCGTAGAATACGGTGCTCAAAGACCGTGTTTATTAATTCAACGGAGTTCTCTATGGGAAAACTGATTCAAGCCTTCGATCTTATTCTCACAAACGTGCAAAATCTCACAGCTGAGTTGAGGAACAAAGGAGGTGGAAAAATAATGAGATTCTCATGAGAAGGCCTCTTCTAACCACGGCATTGAACTTCTTTAGAACCCGTGCAGAGGAACTGATCTTCAGTTACAGAGCAGGTTTGCCAATATGTTGAATAAAATAAGGAATATGGACGGCCGAAAAGGGTGGTCTTCGAGTTTCAGCTCTGCATTGTGGCTATCAAACCGTCATCAGCTACTAGCGTTCATGCGAGATGTAAACACGGGGATGCATTTTATGATTCCGTATAAGGAGAGAAATTTCTTCTTAAGCTGAGCGACTTCCAAATACAAAAAATGATTCTCTCTCTCTCTCTCTCTCTCTCTCTCTCTCTCTCTCTCTCTCTCTCTACACACACACACACACTATATATATATATATATATATATATATATATATATATATATATATATATATATATATATATGATTTACTGATTAGCACTGCTGTGAATACGTGAAAGGCCTGAGTTCAAATCTCGGCCAGGTGACTGCCCCTCGTAATGGTATTAAGAAGACGTCTTTGGATTAAACATGTCTGCTGTCTACTTAAACTCTGGTCATCAAAAATGAATCCTATTAATTTCAAAACGGAAATGGGAAAAGAATGCAACTGACATCATAATTAATACTGATCTTGATTTCCGTGTGTTTTCCACAAGTGGATTTTCTCCATCCAGCAACACGTGTCTAGTTTTAAGAGATAATAATAATAATTATCCTTATTTTCACTCGCGACTAGGAGGATGTACAGTGTGTCCCACGTGTCACTAAACATAGGAGAATTGTGTTATTCGACAAAGTACTGAAAGTTTTGGAATTTTTTTTATCCAGACAAGGCCTAAATGTAGGTCATCTCATGTTGACCTTACAGTCAAAGGTGGAAGCTGTAGTTAAGGAGTCAGATGTTTGTGGTCTTCAATATCTATCACCCACTTACAGTATACTGGGAACGACCCGTTCTTCAAGTGCCTGAGCACTGCGGGTCCCAACTTTTCGTTGGTTTTGATCTATAGACATTCGATAGGACTCCTTGTACGACGGATCGGCCCCCCGCAAGGCCTCTACCTGTACACAAGACAAACATCCATGGCTTGAGTGGGATTCGAACCCACGGTCCCAGCGGCACAAGACCCACGCTTCAGACCGCGCGGCCACTTCAGACCCCTACTTACAGTGTATAAGATAAAAATTATGTCGCCTGCTAAGTCTGTGTTTTGTGTTTAAAATATATGACTCTTAAATTAAATTTACTTCGTACTTTCTTACGCGGTTTTGGTTTTGTTTAAAAAAATCTTTACTCCAGTCGAGTGCCAGGTCAGAGATGGAGCCCCAACATCAGGAACCAGGGTTCGATAACGTTCTGATTTTCAAGTGTTCCTCATATTTTGTGTGGTGGCGCAAGGAGAATGATTAACAGAAGAAAACCAAGGAATTTGGATCGAGTCATGCCTCAGCGCTCTTCCAAACATGAATCTCGCTTGTAGTCATCCGAGACTGAACCTGGGTATCTCCAGTGATCTACGTCACGGGCTCTTGTAATTCCTACATCAGTAAACAGCATAATTAGGAAACCACCCGTTCCCCCCTGCGCCCGAATCTTCCTTCGAGAGTTGCTTTTGCATCCTATAAGCCAACACACCTTGATATTCGTATTTCTGTGGAGCTCTACACCAACGCCCCACTACGCTTTCGCAAGTCAATACTTAGGCGCCTCGTTAACTTATCGTATATTGTCACAATTTCCTAGATTAATGCTTTAGTTATGGTGTCATTATTTTTTCAACTTAAGAGCATGGGGAACCGATGACGATGTGACTGTGTGAATTATTTAATACCATGGGGTACAGTGCTTTTGAGAACCTGATAGTCGCGCAGCTGTTTGAGAAATTATCCGTCTTTTATGGAACCCTAAGGTTCATCATCGCGTTAAAGACAGCCTGATACTGGGACGTATCTGGAGGCAGATGAATTTAGTCTAGCCTCCCATCCGATGTATTTTAATATTATCCTCATATCTACGTCTGGGTATAACTTGCATTCTGTCTGACCGACAACCCATTCTGTAACGCAATAAATCTGTGGTCTTTCTTTAATGTCAGAGACCATGTTCCTCACCAATGAAATACAACGGTTAAACTCATAGTTTCGTAAATTTTAAACTTAACAAATTTTCGTAGCAGACAAGATTACAAAATTTTTCTGAACTGAATTATGTCATTTTCGATAACTGTATATTATCGGCAGCTTAAATTTTTTTAATTTAATCTTGTCAGGAAAATTCCATGCCGACAGAACCCTGAATAATTACACGTGGTTGTAATTTGTTGTGTGCTTAACGTTTAAGTTAGTGTTTCAACATGTCGACTGTCATAAACGTAATGCTGCTATATAATCTACCCTGGTGCCTCGTACACCAACACGCAAATCCATTTTGCGACCGCGTCTCTCATTGCCAGGTAAAGTACGCGGACGGAAGACTGGAAGGGTCACAATAAACAATTTCACAGCTGACAGAACTGGAGATTATGTTTGAAATAAAAAATGATAATGATGAAAATCTGCACGCCGTGTTTTCAGCGGTGTGTATGGCGCGATAATGCAGGCCTTCTGGTCTCCCAACACGGGTAGAAAATTCTCTCACCCTCTCGAATCTCCTATATCCAGCACGTAGTGGAATTAACCGCACAAAAACGTGGTGAATCGAGGGGCGGTTTTGTTGGTGGCCCACGTATCGTCATGACGTGTGAGCCATGGGTCCAGCTGCTGAGCTACGGGGGATGGGTTGACGGAGGGTGGTAGGGTACGGGGAGCGGTCTGCCTTTCACAAGCCAGAACGCGGATAATCAATCAAAGGCCCACACTGCCAGCTCTACAGACAACACATCCACACAATAGAAATTAGCATCCCTTCATGACACTACATGATGTCACCCACGGAATCATCTTCCCAAACAGGGACAATAGGGGTGGATGTTAGTCGACACGCTTCATAGGCATGACCATACTTTCAAATTTGAAACATGAAATTTTGTATAAAAATTTCTTGAATGATTGATTTTCTATTCGTGTCTTGAATATGTATTTCCAAATCGAATGGCAGAAGCTGATGTCCCTTCCCGTTTTCTAAAAATTATGACCGATTTTCACTTCGACATTTTGTTCGCATTCATTACTGAGGTCTCACTTTATGTTCCTAATTATTATATTATTATTTAGTGTTCTGTCTGAGGACAGGTCCATATGAACAGGATCCTTCCATCCTTTTCTCGGACTGGGACTTGTTCATATACGTTCTTGGCAGATGATCCATAAGTGGTTTGCCATTGCCTTCTTCTGTGTGTGACTGGAGTAATTGTTGGGATGCCACGGAGGAAAACTCCGTGTTGCCTAGACCACGGCCTTGCCCAACACAAGTTATAAATTCGGGCACCGCCGGGAATCGAACCCGAGACCCCCCCATGATTACAAGGCCGGCGTTCTAACCGCTAAGTCTACTGAATACGTAATTAATAGGAGTGTAGTTTATGTAACAAAGTGGGAGATTTTCCTGTGGATTTATAACGGGAATTACATTAGTGGCTACAATGTTTTGGTATGGTAATAAGTGTCGGTACTTTATGTTAGTACACTAATAAGTGTCAGTGCTTTATAGGAGCAGTTATAACACTTTATTACGCCAATAAGTGTAAATATTTGTATACGAGTAGGAATAATGCTTTAGCACACTAGTAATTGTAAGTGGGTTTATATGTTACTGCAATAATTACTTTTGTTTTATATGGGTGCGCTTTTATCTGGGAGGAATGTCGCCATGTTTTCTGTCCAAATCGGTCCCATTTGAATTCTGTGCGTGGCTGTGCATAGTCAGGTACAGCTTGCCTGTGAAATAGAATACGCGGTTCAGTGAGGATTGCATCACTTAGAAATGCGAGAAAATAATATTGACTCCCGCACGGCTTTGACTGAGGTCACATGTAGGAGTTTGTGGTTGAATACTAACATAATATTTCATGGTTTTGAAATGTCAGCTGACAAATGACAACAAAACACTGCAACAGTCTTAGATTGTTATATGCCAAAATAAATTACGATATTAATTCAATGTTGAGTTTGTCGTAAAATAAGAATCGACTGTGATAAGGTTTGAGGGAAACAGAATCCAAGATACTTAAGTTGTATTTAATTTAATTAAATAATTTATAAACACCAATCAGATGGAGTCACCAGAATTCGATTTCTGACAGAGGCAAGCGATTTTATTTTGTCCAACTTTCTAGATCGACCGAGGGTCCTCTCCAATAGGTACATGCTCGGTTTCGCTAGATATGGTTAAATTGGCCACACTGTGGATCTTACCACCCATTTCCAACTAGTGCCGTGGCTCAGAATACGTGGAGCTGTGCCACTATGTCCGTATGTGCTAATGGTCTGGGTCACAGGGAAACTTGTACATGACGGGATTATTTCAAGGTCAGTATGCTAATCAGCTCTTTGAATGTAGTTCGTTTAAATTTCATTTTCATCACAAATGACATGAACTTTAAATGATATGACGAAATATTCTAGATCTGTGAATCAGAAACTACGATAATTTTTAGAAAAATCGGTTGAGAACAAGGTGTTGTAGGAAATATTTAAACTTAAGGCGTGAAGAGGGAAGAAACTATATAATTTGTACGTTTAGCTGAATATTGTGAACGGTTTCAAATCAGTTAGAATGAGACGGAGCGCATAAGCGACACGAGAATTGCAAAAAAAGTTGTTAGTAAGAATTCCTGAAGGAAAGAGACCACTTGATAAACCTAGGCGTAGATAGAACCAAAAATAGGAAAGAATCTTAAAATAATGTTATTATTGTCTGGAATGGATGTCTGTGGTTCAGGGTAACGTCAAGTAAGTCTGGTTGGTTTAAACAAGGTTATAACCCTTCCTGATCCATAAAGGGCTGGAAGTGTCTTGATCAACAGCGACACTATCGATTTCTCAAAAAGGAAAGGATTTGAGGTAGAAAGATGTCTGTCTTTTCGGTTGTAACCTCCGCGTAGTCCGGTAGAATTTGCCACCATTTCAGAGGTCCTTGCTGTCTCCGTCATCAACAAAAGGAATCAGTCGCAATGTCTGCAGGCTTTTGTTTCTTTTTCCTCCAGAGATGCGGTTACTGTTCATATTGTCCATTTCCCAGAATTGTGCTCAACATCAGGTCGCCGCTTACTGTAGCGAATAAACTCTTCTCGAGGTGTTTCCTCACAAATAAGGTATCAAGGGAAGGAAAGACAGAAATGCGTCTCCAAAAGAAATGTTGGCTTAGAAGACAGAGAAACGAGTGACCAACGAGACAAATTCTGAGTGCTTGAAACAAGGGAACTAGGAAGAATTCAGTAAACTAGGGATGTTCTATATTAAATGACGAGGCACGTATGGTTTATTCAGATGCCGTACCTACAATAATAATAATAATAATAATAATAATAATTCGATTATTTTATTGAATAATATTTCACAAGTAAATAGGCTAAATACGATACCTAAGTAATATAATTCAATTTAAAAATTCTAAATAAAATAAATAATAATAATAAAAGCAACAACAAATGCATGGCTGCAATTGCCCTCTACTGGCTTTTGTCAAGAACATTGAACATACGGATCCTTTCAGACCTTTTCAGTTTAAGCTGAAGTTTTTATCTAATTTAATAAGTACACCTAAAATCAACACATTCACCTGGGTTTGTCTTAAAAATGTGCGTGCTAAAATTTTAGGCGTACTTTTATTCTTTAGCAGTGTACCAAGTACCCAGAAATGTACCTACCACCTTGTCCATTTTCAACGTACTCTTGTATTGTAAATTTCAAAGCTGACATCTATCAATTTTAATAAAAAGTTTAATATGCCCCTGCTAAAGCAACCATCTCCAATTACATGCATCAAGGACGCCGAAGGACGTCGTCCTCACCGCACCGCGCGGCTATAAGTTACCAGAAGCGTTGCTATGCTGCGAATTCTGAGCTGTCTTCACTCACCTAGGATCCGCTGTTAGTTTTGAAACGTTGCATGATTTCGCTGTGACCTTGTGACAGGGTCGTCCAAGACCGGTCCTGGCCTGGATATTGTGGAAAAACTTTTGACGAAAAATATATTTTTTTTCGAAAAATCTAAAAACGTAGGACATCGTCCAAAAAGCGCACAAAACCAAATTTTTTTGAAAAATTCCGAATTCAAAATTTTTGTCGAAAATGTCAAAAATTTTTAGTGTTCTATGCGTTTCATGCCATTTGGAGCCATTTTTAATTTTTTTTAAAATTTCGAAGATTTTTGAGAAATTTCAATTTTTTCGAAAATTTTCGAAAAATCAAAAAACTTGGGAAATCGTCCAAAAAGCGCACAAAACTAAGAATTTTTGAAAATTTTCAACTTTTAATTTTTTTTCGCGTTTTCCGAAAATTTTTGGTTTCTATGCGTTTCATACCATTTGCAGCCATTTTTAATTTTTTTAAAATTTCGAAGATTTTTGAAAATTTTCACCTTTTGACCTCGGCTGCTTCATTCCGAAGTTTATCGCAAGATGGCGCGTTAATTACGTCATCAGATGAGCGGAGGCATTGTGAGGATGGCTGGTGAATCGTGTTCAGTAGAAAGCACTGGTTGTTCTGTCAAAGCTTTAGATAAATTTTCTGTTTTATAAAAATGCATAAGTTTTCGTGCCAGCTCAGCGTAGCCTTGCACATATAAATTACCGCCATTTGAAACATGTACACGAACAGAATCGTGTGAGGTAATTCAAACTGCTGGGGGTTGGCCGTCCAGTAATTCGAAGGTCTTCGTCGTCCTGATAGCCGGAAAAGTGAAAAGTGTTGCGATCAGACTCACGAAAGCTCGTAAATTACTGTTGCTGCATTTTATAGACGGACGTGTACACAGTAGGGCATGTATGAGGAAACTGGTCCTTTTTTTCTCTCAATATTCTTCGTTCTATGTAAATATACTTCAATGTCCGACCGTTTATATTCACTGTCGTTAAATACCTTTCAACACACGCGTTCCGGTTAAAAGAGAATCACGTAGGCTACGGAAATTCAGCGCAAAAATTTCGAAATTGACTATGCATGTTGCTCGTACACATGCGAACTTGGTTATCATGCAGAAGTCAAACACGTTAATAGCACAGGTGGTATTACAGTGAACTACGTTCACACAAAATGACGTATTTTGACGACTTTAGTAATTTTAATAAATCTGTAAATAATTATGTAATGTCTTGTTAGATCAACAGACAGAAAGGAATATTTTGCAACACCGATGAGGATTCTCTTTGAATCTAAGCTCATATTTTGACATAGCGAGCAAAGTGGTGGAACATTTAAGTATTTACGTTGGACAGTCTTTTGTTTCGGTCTATTGCTTACATTCTGTGAATTTTAGAAATATTTGGACGTGGATGTTTGCATTTGTTGTTTATCATACATTTTAAGCAAACAGTGGATGAAACTTTTTATGAAAATTATACTCTTTATGTAAATATGCCATCAAAATACATTCCGTATATTCATGTAGTAAAATAATACAGCTTCCTTCTTTACATTCATGTCTAGATAAATTTTTTGATCGTTGGTGAGTCAGAATTTAGATTTAATGAAACAAAACTCCTCTTAAAAGGTGAAAACTATACATAGTTTTATAATAACGCATTTTTAACAGTTTTTTTATTAATTATTCAGTGTGATAAAAATGTACACAGGCAGACGAGAACGGATCGCATCGGTGGGCCGCAGATTGCAAACCCCGGAATTAGGACCATATAATTTTATTCCGGGTTTCGTTCGGACGCTTACAACAAGGGACGAGGTTCTCTGGAATTACGAGCAAGTGGATACGTGACTAATATTGATGTTTTATGCCCCGTTGTTTGCAACGGGCCTTCCCCTAGTACATTATATGTGCCGAGATACAAATCTGCCAGCTTTAATAATACAGCGAACTGATAATTCTACCCAATTTCTGTCGAATTCTATGGAAGTCTACGAATCGCTTGACTTCAATTGAATGTCCTGTAATTGATTCCATAGGGACTGATAGATAATTGAGCATTCAGTTGGACATACAGATAGTGTTATTTGTATACATAAGCCTATCTCTTGCTCGAGTGTTGTTAGTCCAACTGCCAGCAGCCTTCTTGTATGCTATAAATGGACAGGTAAAATCCCCAAGTACTGTTTAGTGACTGCCTCCACACATCGAGTATTAGCTGTAAATATATGCATTCATATGCCTTGACGTTTATTTTTCTAGGCGACATGTTTCGGAAAAAATTACTCCATCTTCCAGACTATTCTTGCAAACACTGTTAAAGTGTGTGTTTTTAGCGATGAATATAAAACTATAAAAACTAAACTAATTTACATTCTGTATTATGATAAACCGTGTCACGGTGGTCTAGCGGTTAGAACGCTGGCCTTGTAATCCTGGGGGTCTCGGGTTCGATTCCCGGCGGTGCCCGAATTTATAACTTGTGTTGGGCAAGGCCGTGGTCTAGGCAACACGGAGTTTTCCTCCGGGGCATCCCAACAATTACTCCATTCACACACAAAAGAAGGCAATGGCAAACCACTTCTAAATCATCTGCCAAGAACGTATATGAACAGGTCCCAGGCCGAGAAAAGGAGGGAAGGATCCTGTTCATATGGACCTGTCCTCAGACAGAACACTAAATAAAATAGTGTATAACACAGCGGGTTAGTGTAGCGGTAAGCTTCTAGATTTCATTTCAGGGTGTACCCGGTTTGAATCTCGTCCGAGTTACCGACCATCCTGATTAGGTTTATCTTCGTTTTCGTCCGTCTGTCCTGGTGAATGCTGTTCTAGAAGGTGCAGATTTTAACAGAAGATTAAAGCTCACTAAAAACTTCGATTTACACAGTCTTGAGTAACAGTTCGAAATTTAGTTTAAAAATGTATTAATTTTCATAGAAGCCGTCACCAAATTGTGATTTCAAGGCCATGGAAGGATCCCTCCCCCCTCCTTGCCGCTCTGCTCTAAGTCCTCAACTACGCTACAAGTTCCGAGCTGTCTTCACTCGCCAGGGCTCTGCTATTTGTCTTGAGCTAGTGTGCGATATTTCTGTGGCCTTGAAGCACACAATTTGGTGGGGGATAGTATGAGCGTGTAGAAGGCGAGGGCGCGCACACAAAACACTGTCGATTCTAACATGGTGAATGTTCTTTGACGAAATTTTATACAATTATGACAAATTGAAATACAATTTATGCTATAAACATTCTTCATATTTTGTTGATGAGTGTGTGAACTAGATTCGTCGGATAATGGCTTGTAATGAACCTATGAGTTCTGTAGAATGCTGGAAAATTATCGATCAATTCAGTTACTGTTAGCTTTCCAAGGACTCTGTTGTGATGCGTGTTGATATATTTATCATGTTTCGGATTTCATTTTCGTGTGGGACAACTTTGGCATCCCTGGCGTGACAACACGGGCTGACGTCACTGTTGTGCGTCAACATTGACACCAGGTTATTGTACAGGGACAGATATTGACGGCTGACATTGCAATTAAGGCACAGAAATTTACATGTAACACTTTATCCGGTTGGCAAAATACTGGGGAAAACTAAGTTACTGATTCACGACGATTCATTTCATGTGGGTCGGTTTTACAGGTGCGATGGTTTTGAAAAATATTTTCTTTAGATTCCTCGTATCTGTTATAAATTATAACTGAAGACATTTTGGGCTTAATTTTTTTTATATTGAAAATGAATTGCAAAACATGAAATCATTTTGGGATGCACTTATGTCACTTAGTTAATTTCTGACTCCGTGGAGTACTCGTCAAGCTTATAGTCGCTCAGCCATTGAAGAACTTCGTATATCTTGTGAAACCCGAACGTAACTTGTTTACAACTGGCGGCCACTTATTCCTTCCTACATTTGTTTTAATATTATCCTGCCATTAAAGTCAATGTCTCCAAAATTCCCTTATGGTTTCCCGACCGACTCTACGTGCATTTCTTGTTTCTCCTGCCCTCACTGTATGTAGCAGTTCATCCATTCTCCTTCATTTGATCATTCTAATAGCGTCTGGTATTAAACAAGCAATTATATTATATTAATGGAGGCAGAAAACGGACTCTCTCGTTAGTCAAACTTGCAGTGATTTGTGTATGGCCTTAACTTGATGTATTTCTGTCAATTATGTACGTGTATTTAGGTATACTTGACTAACGATTGATTAAATTGATCTGCAGAAATCTCTACAACGGACTTGAATTCTCAGTGAAGAATGAATTTAACTACAGCCCCTCCCCCCGCCTAACAAGTATGCCCTGTACGTACTGATCGGGTTTTTAGTTTCATATAAACATTATTTGTGCTGGCATTGAACGGCACTTCTCGTAAATCGTTAATGACTGCTGGCGATCTACTCGACTCTGGCGGTAACCAAATTTTCCTTCCTCTAACAAGTCGACATTTGCCAACTTTCCCATCAGTAGATTTCTCATCATTTGCCGTCCCCTATTTTATATTTTATTTAGTGTTCTGTCTGAGGACAGGTCCATATGAACAGGATCCTTCCATCCTTTTCTCGGACTGGGACCTGTTCATATACGTTCTTGGCAGATGATCCAGAAGTGGTTTGCCATTGCCTTCGTCTGTGTGTGAATGGAGTAATTGTTGCCACGGAGAAACCGGGGAAGCCCCCAGAGGAAAACTCCGTGTTGCCTAG
>NW_019061692.1:35171-47292 GCF_000696155.1 Zootermopsis nevadensis
ATCTTCGTAACTTTTTCGGGCGTTGTGCTCGAAGATGGTCGTCCAGAATGCTCGTCATCATCGACAGGGGTTCGGCCATTTTTAAAACGTGAATGCCACACAAAAGTTTGCGGACTCCCCAAATGCTTGCTTTAGCATTTCATAGGTTTCCGTAGCGGTTTTGGCGAGTCTTTGGCAAAATTTGATGCCCACGCCATTCCGAAATCGCAGGAGGGTCGGTGTAATGACCTACCAAAACGCCCGTAACTAAGAAACAAATGCTAATTCGATGATGCCGGCTGGCACACTGATTCACTATGAATGTAGGCCGCACCCCCTAGCGGCAGAAGCTCGTACTACATCCGGTTCGTCCTCTATTGACACAGTCTTGAAACTTTCCGATCGCACCTTGTACATATGTCTAAATATATCGGCATTAGGCTGTAGTCGTAGCAAATATCTCTGTTTGGATTATCAACATCTGTTGAGCTGTCATATTGTTTAATTATGTCTTAAAGTTATGCGACACATACAGGAGAGATGAGATGTTAATATGGGGCTTTTGTCGGAAATCCTGGAAGTTTTATAAAAGGCACGGAATTTCATGATCAGATGGGTAACAATTACCTTTGTCATGAGGACTCTGCTTTGAGGGTCTCCTGAATGGTATGAAGATATATTTAATGACACTTTTCGGAGATTCATCCGACGAGAATTTAGTGCGACGTGGGGAAAATAAATCCGAAAATAGAACGCGGAGGAACTTATAAAGCAGGAAAATGGTAACATCTACATCGAACGCTCGTTTATTCTTTTAGATGATCTGAAAAGTAAATACTCGTTCGGTAATTACGATAAGCCTAATTCTGTAAGTGGCGTTATTTTTTTTTTTCAAGTTAGTAACAGAATTATTTCCAGACCACTTATATAACAAATATTTTTATTAAATTGAAATTTCAGTACAATTGTCTATAAAATCAGTTCGCTTTTGTGTTGAATGCAGAATATTTTGAGAATATTATCCGTGCTTCTGTACATTGGTTTTATTTTTATATGCTTTTGGATTTCGCCCCCGTGTGTTATAATTTGTTCTTTTCCTTGTTGTTTCCCTCTTCTGAGGCGACGCTCCTACCCTCTGTTTGTTTTCTTACCTTTACATTTCGTCACAATCTTCCTTTTACTCCGACCATTCCTTCCGCCCATCACCTGAAAGGAAGGAAGGAAGAAGGAAAACAGATTAGCAGACTGATGTGCTCTGAATTTTCAAGCGGCTTTTCCCTTCAAATTTTATTATTTGACGCTCGAGTTAGCTCTTCTCTTTCCATTTTCATTCTTTTTTCACACGTGTGTACACGTCGAAATATTCTCTGACTCATTCCACAGTCTCCTGCGCTTTAGAGAACACACACTTGCAAACAACGAGGGACAGAGGGTCCTAACTCAGTTTCGTAAAGTTGGATTTTAAATGCTAAAACATTCTTCCTAGAATCTAGACATAATGCCGCTCTCACATAGACGCAGAGGACTTCCAAAAGAGTAGTAGGACGCTGTAATCTAGGCGTGCATTTGTATGCGGTTAAAATACTTGGCTGTGTCCAGGTCTAAAAGTCGCTAGCTAAAAGCTGCTCCCGACGAGCTGGGACTAGTAATTCTGTTGCGATGGATTTCCGGGCTACGAAGAGGGTCATAAACCCCCCCCCCTTCCGTCCAACCCCAACCCACCCACAGTTCCTGAACATTCTCACTACTCTCGAAACCAGGGGATTGAAAGTAATTAATGTTAGAAGAAAAGGCGTGTGGATTTCCACCAAACAAGGTACTGATAATGCGTTAAGACGTTCAGAAACCCCGTTTATTTTTTAGTTAATGAGAACTTGATTTGAATTCCTGATTTATACCTGTATGGTCTAGCTGTTAGAACGCTGGCCTTGTAATCCTGGGGGTCTAGGGTTCGATTCCCGGCGGTGCCCGAATTTATAACTTGTGTTGGGCAAGGCCGTGGTCTAGGCAACACGGAGTTTTCCTCCGTTGAGCTGTCATATTGTTTAATTATGTCTTAAAGTTATGCGACACATACAGGAGAGATGAGATGTTAATATGGGGCTTTTGTCGGAAATCCTGGAAGTTTTATAAAAGGCACGGAATTTCATGATCAGATGGGTAACAATTACCTTTGTCATGAGGACTCTGCTTTGAGGGTCTCCTGAATGGTATGAAGATATATTTAATGACACTTTTCGGAGATTCATCCGACGAGAATTTAGTGCGACGTGGGGAAAATAAATCCGAAAATAGAACGCGGAGGAACTTATAAAGCAGGAAAATGGTAACATCTACATCGAACGCTCGTTTATTCTTTTAGATGATCTGAAAAGTAAATACTCGTTCGGTAATTACGATAAGCCTAATTCTGTAAGTGGCGTTATTTTTTTTTTTCAAGTTAGTAACAGAATTATTTCCAGACCACTTATATAACAAATATTTTTATTAAATTGAAATTTCAGTACAATTGTCTATAAAATCAGTTCGCTTTTGTGTTGAATGCAGAATATTTTGAGAATATTATCCGTGCTTCTGTACATTGGTTTTATTTTTATATGCTTTTGGATTTCGCCCCCGTGTGTTATAATTTGTTCTTTTCCTTGTTGTTTCCCTCTTCTGAGGCGACGCTCCTACCCTCTGTTTGTTTTCTTACCTTTACATTTCGTCACAATCTTCCTTTTACTCCGACCATTCCTTCCGCCCATCACCTGAAAGGAAGGAAGGAAGAAGGAAAACAGATTAGCAGACTGATGTGCTCTGAATTTTCAAGCGGCTTTTCCCTTCAAATTTTATTATTTGACGCTCGAGTTAGCTCTTCTCTTTCCATTTTCATTCTTTTTTCACACGTGTGTACACGTCGAAATATTCTCTGACTCATTCCACAGTCTCCTGCGCTTTAGAGAACACACACTTGCAAACAACGAGGGACAGAGGGTCCTAACTCAGTTTCGTAAAGTTGGATTTTAAATGCTAAAACATTCTTCCTAGAATCTAGACATAATGCCGCTCTCACATAGACGCAGAGGACTTCCAAAAGAGTAGTAGGACGCTGTAATCTAGGCGTGCATTTGTATGCGGTTAAAATACTTGGCTGTGTCCAGGTCTAAAAGTCGCTAGCTAAAAGCTGCTCCCGACGAGCTGGGACTAGTAATTCTGTTGCGATGGATTTCCGGGCTACGAAGAGGGTCATAACCCCCCCCCCCCTTCCGTCCAACCCCAACCCACCCACAGTTCCTGAACATTCTCACTACTCTCGAAACCAGGGGATTGAAAGTAATTAATGTTAGAAGAAAAGGCGTGTGGATTTCCACCAAACAAGGTACTGATAATGCGTTAAGACGTTCAGAAACCCCGTTTATTTTTTAGTTAATGAGAACTTGATTTGAATTCCTGATTTATACCTGTATGGTCTAGCTGTTAGAACGCTGGCCTTGTAATCCTGGGGGTCTAGGGTTCGATTCCCGGCGGTGCCCGAATTTATAACTTGTGTTGGGCAAGGCCGTGGTCTAGGCAACACGGAGTTTTCCTCCGTGGCATCCCAACAATTACTCCATTCACACACAGAAGAAGGCAATGGCAAACCACTTCTGGATCATCTGCCAAGAACGTATATGAACAGGTCCCAGTCCGAGAAGAGAAAAGGATGGAAGGATCCTGTTCATATGGACCTGTCGTCAGACAGAACACTAAATAAAATAATAAAAATACATAACCTGTATCACATATATTTGTGGCGAGGTCCACACGTTCTCCGCGTTTATCCACACTTCAGGGTCGAAACTTTTCTCCTGAGTAACAAATATTAGTCCAATCGTAGTTCTACACCGTGTGTGACGAAATGATTAACAATGTGGAATTCAGTCATTATGTAATATAATTACGTTTCGTAAAATAAAGAGAATACTTAATGTAAACGTTGATATGACGCAGGGAGACAATTGGCGAGCGTACATTTTCGTTTTGTATACGAAACTGAATACCTCCTCCCTATTAACCTCATCTTTATTGTTGCTGTGTGCTGTTGCTACAGTTTCTGTTATTAACACTGGCGGTGCCACCATCGCTCACATCTAGTTTAGAGGAAGCTGTATAATGGGGAGACAAATGTAATTCATATTCAGGGGTTATTATCCACACCAGGATTAGTTCAGACATTTGCTTCACAAGTCTGAATATTATTTGAGAACTCCTAATGAGAGGACGTGCACATTTACTGTGTTTCTATCATTAATTAGTTTAATTACATAAGTTATTTACATAATTAACTAATTCTACGTATCAGAGTCGCTCATCTGGTCAAGAACCATAACCTCCCCTCGATATTTTGTTACCGTGCGATACGTATTCTGAGCCAGATGAATTTAGTCCATATCTCATTGTCTCTTTTCTTAAGAATTCTTATCCCGTATCTACGCCCGTGATTAATAGTGGGTAGTTTAATAACAGAATGTTTTCTTTTTCGAATCGAACCCAGTAGGTATTTGGAAGCTTTTAAATTAAAAACGTTTTGTAAGACTTGAGGTTCTCACAGCGGAGAGTATGAAGGTTTATGTCTTCTGGGTTGTTGCGCTGTGAAGTCTGGTCGATGTTAACCAACGTTTCAGAGGGCATACTGCCTCCGTCATCAGAGTATGAAGATTTCTGTCTTCTGGGTTGGTGCGCTGTGTAGTCTGGTCGATGTTAACGAACGTTTCAGAGGTCATACTGCCTCCGTCATCAGAGTATGAAGATTTCTGTCTTCTGGGTTGGTGCGCTGTGTAGTCTGGTCGATGTTAACGAACGTTTCAGAGGTCATACTGCCTCCGTCATCAGAGTATGAAGATTTCTGTCTTCTGGGTTGGTGCGCTGTGTAGTCTGGTCGATGTTAACGAACGTTTCAGAGGTCATACTGCCTCCGTCATCAGAGTATGAAGATTTCTGTCTTCTGGGTTGGTGCGCTGTGTAGTCTGGTCGATGTTAACGAACGTTTCAGAGGTCATACTGCCTCCGTCATCAGAGTATGAAGATTTCTGTCTTCTGGGTTGGTGCGCTGTGTAGTCTGGTCGATGTTAACGAACGTTTCAGAGGTCATACTGCCTCCGTCATCAGAGTATGAAGATTTCTGTCTTCTGGGTTGGTGCGCTGTGTAGTCTGGTCGATGTTAACGAACGTTTCAGAGGTCATACTGCCTCCGTCATCAGAGTATGAAGATTTCTGTCTTCTGGGTTGGTGCGCTGTGTAGTCTGGTCGATGTTAACGAACGTTTCAGAGGTCATACTGCCTCCGTCATCAGAGTATGAAGATTTCTGTCTTCTGGGTTGGTGCGCTGTGTAGTCTGGTCGATGTTAACGAACGTTTCAGAGGTCATACTGCCTCCGTCATCAGAGTATGAAGATTTCTGTCTTCTGGGTTGGTGCGCTGTGTAGTCTGGTCGATGTTAACGAACGTTTCAGAGGTCATACTGCCTCCGTCATCAGAGTATGAAGATTTCTGTCTTCTGGGTTGGTGCGCTGTGTAGTCTGGTCGATGTTAACGAACGTTTCAGAGGTCATACTGCCTCCGTCATCAGAGTATGAAGATTTCTGTCTTCTGGGTTGGTGCGCTGTGTAGTCTGGTCGATGTTAACGAACGTTTCAGAGGTCATACTGCCTCCGTCATCAGAGTATGAAGATTTCTGTCTTCTGGGTTGGTGCGCTGTGTAGTCTGGTCGATGTTAACGAACGTTTCAGAGGTCATACTGCCTCCGTCATCAGAGTATGAAGATTTCTGTCTTCTGGGTTGGTGCGCTGTGTAGTCTGGTCGATGTTAACGAACGTTTCAGAGGTCATACTGCCTCCGTCATCAGAGTATGAAGATTTCTGTCTTCTGGGTTGGTGCGCTGTGTAGTCTGGTCGATGTTAACGAACGTTTCAGAGGTCATACTGCCTCCGTCATCAGAGTATGAAGATTTCTGTCTTCTGGGTTGGTGCGCTGTGTAGTCTGGTCGATGTTAACGAACGTTTCAGAGGTCATACTGCCTCCGTCATCAGAGTATGAAGATTTCTGTCTTCTGGGTTGGTGCGCTGTGTAGTCTGGTCGATGTTAACGAACGTTTCAGAGGTCATACTGCCTCCGTCATCAGGGCGATGAATCATCGCAACAACCCAGAAGACAGAAATCTAAAAACGTTTTGGTGAAAATTCTTGATGAATTTAGAGCCATAAATGAAAGTACTGAATTAATTGTTCTGCCAGGGTCGCCGGTTTACATGAAGAAATTAATACCGTTTTAAATTATTTTATTATTAACAAAATTAGATTCATTTAAATTAAGAGCTGTAGAACGTCATACCGATACGTACATTTCCGGTAAATCATTAGCCTATATGTTTTCCTTCGTATTTCAGAAATATATTTTAAATAGTAACATAAGTTAGTGCTACAGATTTAGTCATTTATATATCTCGGTATAAACACAAAACTGTGACCAATGCTGGGAAACAGAATGAACGTTCGTTGGCTTAGAATATGGCATGTTATGCAACCCTGCCAAGCAACAGATGTACACTCTTACTTTAAAAATACAGTCACCACTACACGTGTTCTTCTCTGCCTTTCTTAACACTTCTGGATACTGTGTCTCGTTCCAAACATTCATTTCTGAAAGTGACTGTAATCCGTGGCAATTTTGTTACAAATTCCGCGCAGAATGTAAGCATCTGTTTGTCTCTTAGTCGGTTAATGCACTGCATGCATTACGGTGGCACTGTGTTTCCATACTCAGCTCTTGAATTAAGACCGTCGAAAGGATTTAATGCATTGTGCAGGATTTCAAAAAAAAAATCGAACGCACTGAACATTTATTCTGTATAAATGCGGATACTCACACACTCGCTTTTACTCGTAAAACCGATGAATGGTTTGACCCGATGATAAATAAGCTAATCCGATTAACAAATACTTCCCTCTATTCTGAAATAACTGTCACAAATCAAGTATAATTACGTATTATCTTTGTTCTCATTGCATTACATAGGAAAATATGCTACTTACAGTAAGTAAGGGGCCTAATTTCCCTTCGTGTATATTGGGCCTTGGCCTGTACCTGAAATAGGCATGTCTTTCGCCCCCGGACTTAAAAACAAAATACAAAAAATTTGTTACAAATGTTTGTGATGCAAGTCCATGAAGAGTTTTTGAAGCTAATTAAATTTTTTCTTGGAAGAATGTACATCATGGCTGGTTAATATAAAAAATTATATAAATTTTAATAATTCCGTTCATGCTGAAACTCACTAAAGTGACGTGAGACTGTTTTCACTTTGGACATTCAAGTTTTGTTTCGTAATAACTTCACGATTCATGACAATAAGTTGTTTTTTTTTCCTCTCAAACACAAAATGACGGACTGTGTTTTCACCAGTCGTATAAGAACTGCGGAGTTGTAAAAGAATCCTTTCCGTTGACTTCCACAGGCACTCGAGAACGAGCAGATATAATTAGCGATTCGAGTCATCGATACTTGGTGTCGGGGACGGATGAGGTTTTCATGGCGGTAAGCATGAAGATGGCTGTCTTCTGGGTTGTATTTCATTAATTACATATCGTAAATTAATTATAACCTGGTAGTACGTATTGAACCGCCACGGTGGTCCAGCGGTTAGAACGCTGGCCTTGTAATCCTGGGGTCTCGGGTTCGATTCTCGGCGGTGCCCGAATTTATAACTTGTGTTGGGCAAGGCCGTGGTCTAGGCAACACGGAGTTTTCCTCCGTGGCATCCCAACAATTACTCCATTCACACACAGAAGAAGGCAAGGGCAAACCACTTCTGGATCATCTGCCAAGAACGTATATGAACAGGCCCCAGTCCGAGAAAAGGATGGAAGGACCCTGTTCATATGGACCTGTCGTCAGACAGAACAAAAAAAAAAAGGGGGGGGGCTTTGCTTATTCAACTTGAATTAGTTCTGCTTAAGATGGGTCTGTGGTAGCTGAATGTAATGTAAAACACGGAGTTTTCGTCCGTGGCATCCCAACAATTACTCCCTTCACACACAGAAGAAGGCAATGGCAAACCCCTTCTGGATCATCTGCCAAGAACGTATATGAACAGGTCCCAGTCCGAGAAAAGGATGGAAGGATCCTGTTCATATGGACCTGTCGTCAGACAGAACACTAAATAAAATAAAAATAAATAAGTACGTATTGATTAGGCCCTCTGACTTATTCCAATTCGTAACTGACTTCTGAACTGTGAATTCGTTTAGATATTTGTAAGGATTCCTTTGAACGGAGGACTGATTCTTCGCCATGCACAACGGAGAGAAATTCTTTGGGTTTCGAACGCGAGATCCAGTGTTCGGAACGACAAGCCTCCGACCGCACGGACGACTCGATTGAATTGAAGCCGCTGAATTTGAGAGTTTATAGCGATAAAACAGCGAAACTAAGTTGCATGAGACGTCTAAATACAAGTGAATATGACAACTGCCAATTGCTATTTTATTATAATCAAAATCAGAAGCAGTTTCTCGTGACTGAAGACGAATCACAAAAATATGTCGATCAGTATAATCGGTCTTCAAGGTGAGATCTGAACCACGGATATACCGAATGCAAACAGGAGCTCGAACTGCTCGCCTGAAAGGTTTCTCTGGCCAATACGTTAAATGTTCTTCATCTGCAAGTCACGGAATCTTTCTTTACGTTTATACCGCAGAGGACCGATTGATCGGACCTGTCTCAGGTCTTTCAGCGAAGGTCTGTCGTCAAGACACGTGCACAATTTGATAACACAACATGATACACAGGGAAACATTAGGAAACACTTTATAACCGACTGCTGAGTCGGTGGGAGTCAGTCTGTACCATCAAAAGGACGATCACAACCAGAGCGCGTGTCAATGAGCGGGAAGGTTTGCATCTGTGGCAGCTGACCTTAACAAGCGAAATACCAATATCAGGCAGGATACAATACGCAACCATGGAGACACGGCCTTTGATCAGAAGCGTTACGAATTATCATGTGGAATTTCAACTGTTAGATTGATCTCCTAAAAAGATGGACGTACGTAGTGCTTTGGACAATATATGTGGCAATTCCATTGAGTTATGTAGTACTATTGTCTTTGCTACTTGGAGATGAGGGATAATATAGTTCGTATCGCATTACGTTCAGACGAGAGGTCAATTGTGGGATGTGTGAATGCGAGGTACGTAGGGCATTCAATCACGTGAGATGTGGCGGTTGTAGACGTTAGAATGTACGGTGTCCGAATACCGTAAATGTGTCCCGAAGGATTATTCCTGCAAGTATCCCACAAATATGTTATTGTCCACTTAGTAAAATCGAAGACAGAATCATAAATCCTTCATAATATATGGCATATTTTAACTATTCAGGAAGGAAAGTAACAAGGAAATGAGGACGGTCATTTCAACCAAGAGGAAGTAAGAAACAGGGCCGGAAAGCGGTATATAATGAACGACTTCATAGACTCTTCGACTTCAGTCCAAATCCGTAAAATTTGTACCTTTAGATCCTTATTATTATTATTATTATTATCATCCTCCCATCAACATCTACGTTTATCAAGCGTTCTGAGGTTTTCAGGTTTATGGACATAAATTTTGTGTGCAATGATTATTTCCCTTGTGGCTGCACCCAAACAAACGCCTAGAGTTTCTGTTTTCAAAGCGTAATTTGTTATTCGTTGGGTTTCATCCACAAATGCGCCTGAAACAATATTTAAAACGTAATTGTTATTTATAGTTTCAAGGTTGCCTGTTTATAAGAACAGTTAAACACTCCCAAATCAGCGAACAGTATTTCTGGTTGCAGCCTCGCACAAATAAGGAACAAAGCAGTCGTGTCCCTATTGAGACCGCCACCAATTGCGTGCTTCAAGGTCACAGTAAAATATTTCAGATTTTAACACAAACAGCGAAGACCGGACGAGTGAAGTCAGTTCAGAACTCGCAGAGTAGCTAACCTAGGAACTCTGTACTGTTGATTTAGAGACACGCAATTAGGGAGGGGGAGTGAGTGAGTAAGTCCTTTGGTGGCCTTGAAACATGCACTTTGAAGACGGCAATGTTTGACGGGAACACCAACAGGGACGATATTACAGTTTGTCACAAGCCATAACATTTGCAATCAACTAGCTAACTCGATAGAGGAGGTCCCATCTGAGAAGCTAATAGTCTGTCAGTCAAATTTCCCGTCTTTTACAGAATCCGCCAAGGGTTCTTTGCCGTGTTTACAAGAGATCCTTCTTCTTTGCATATTTCAGGGCTAGACAGTTTTCATTGCTCTGAGGCTGGAGATGGGTTTGTTGACTTTAGCTTCAATATTCAGCATCCATGACAGTATTCTTGTTCTCTAATCTACACTTTAAATTCGTAAATGTTACATGGCGTAAATCTCGTCGTAAGGAGTGAACATCGGAAAATTTTCCCAGTTTTTCATCCTCTGAAAGGCAGACAAAGTAATGTCATTATAAGACTTTCAATTACTGGCAAATTTAATTTGTTTACAGATTAGTTTGTTGCAAAAAAAAAACGACTTTGAACGCGATATTAAAGAAAGAGCTATTTGCCGGGTCGACCTTTGAACAAGATATAAAACAGAAATATACCACAGTCATTTCAGAAAGCTGTGCTAAAGGGACAAACTTGTGTTTCTGTGAAGCATCGTGTTTATTAATTACTAAGTAGATTGTACTTTATTCATCAATTTTCTGCATATTATTTCTGGATATAAGATAGCTTTTAACTAAGGAATTAACAATTTGCTTAAGAAAGACTTCCACAATGGGAATAAAAGATATAAAATACCAGAAAATTGTGGAATTAAAGTGCCTTAAACCGGAAAACACGAGGGAGTTTATTATAACTGCCGAATTCTTATCGCGTTAATGATGGTTGTGTGACCACAACATCGGATGACACTGTCCGGCCACATAGAGTCAATCTGAACGTAGCCGAAACCTACATCGGGGTCCAGACTTTATCTTTCCATGACTATGGCTACTTTTCCAGGGCAGTGATGTAAATATAATGGCAGGAGAACATGCACCCAGGACGCTGGAACGGCGAGAATAGAAATGAATTTAAAAACACGACATCCCCTTCTCTCCATTATATTGCATGTGTTTTATATCGGAAAACAAAATTAAATAGAAATTAGAAAAAAATAAGAAAGTTTTGTTTTTGTTATCCTTTGCACGTTTTGTCTCAAGATTCAGACTCCAGTAATGTGGTTGTTAAAAATATAACGCAAGTCCTCCAGATAGAGGTTCCTGTTTAAGCTTATTTAGTACAAAAATACGTCCCGAAATTCTCACTTGGAAGTGAGGCCTGATAAGATTTCTCGGGCCATACGCTATAGAGTTTTTATAACAGTTAAAAAATATTGTGAAAGACTTTAGAAAAAAAATTAAAGTTTTTGTTTGAATAATTTTATTGGCAGACGTTTTAACGCGGGGGAGTAATTTAATGGATAAACAAACCTCGAAGCAGCTTGAGACAAATTCAACAAATAGCCTAATCAAGTAGACTTAATGTTGATTTTCATCTCTTGGGTTGTAACACCGTATGATCTTGAAGGAGGTTACTGGCGTTTAAGAGAAATATATTGTCCACTTCTTCAGATCTGAAGTGGAGACATGTTTCTCGGAAATGTTAGTATTTGACGCCATCAGAACATCAATATTCACATCTCCTTCGCCGTGAGAACCAAATATCTCACAATTTTGGACATTCATTACACTTAAAAAATGGTGTGAGTCGATTTCAGGAAATTTAAACGAATTTGGAACTGTTTACAAGAAGCGAAATGACATATTACGTGGGCCATAAAGTTCTGTCAAGTACTATGGACTTACCGTTCACGGGATTTTTCTTTCCATATCATCAGTTGCTTTCAAAATAGGCTCACAACATTTTGATATTAAAAGTTCAAACCACTGTTGATTTTATAGTAATTCCTATTTATCGTGACTGGAGTTTGAGATTAACACCCCCCTCAAATATATTATAGGTAGGTGTTTAAAAATGGTACAATATCTTGTGGTCCCTCAGTTGAGGACGTCGTGTATCGTGGCTTATTCAGCGTGCATGTGTCCGGAAATGAGATGAAAAG
>NW_019061692.1:78710-99942 GCF_000696155.1 Zootermopsis nevadensis
TTTGTCCGTCTAATCACAATTCATATTTAAATTTACAATTAAGATAATTAAAATATAATTTTATGTTCCTCATCGAACAATCGATTTACAATTGGAACATCTTTTTACAACATGTTTCGGTTTCTGTATAAACCATCTTCATTTGTAAAAGTTAAAATTATAAACTTAAAACTTAATTACAATTTCTGATATGCAACTTTTTGGTGATGTTCACTTCCAGGTTAATTTTTATATTGGAGTGAATGTTTTGGAGTTAGATGAGGAACATAAAATGATATTTTAATTATCTTAATTGTAAATTTAAATATGAATTGTGATTAGACGGACAAAAACCGAATAATTGGGCAATTAATATCTTTTATGCACCTAATTTTATAATCTCAGTAATTTAATTCTTGTATTGTTTGATTTTTTAAAAGAACTGAAATATTCTGCTTCAAAACATGTTGATGGCTGTACACTTTAAACTGAAAACCACAGAGTTAAAAACTTCAAGCATTTGAATTTCTTACGTGCTCACTTTTTTTTTTTTTAAACCTAGTTTTATAAATTTTCAAGTGAGGGTATTATGATTTGTCTGGAGAATGTTATATCTTAATTTCAGTTCTCACGTTATAAGACAAGTCGAGGGAATCTGTGGCCAATGTATCTCTTATCCTCCCTGGAACTTCCAGAGAAATGGCATGTGCACAGAATCTTTGATGTAATCCCAAAGGGAAAAAAAATCAGGCAGAGTAAAGCCATACGAAGTGTTTGGCCCTCCACTGCCAATCCATTTATCTGGAATAGAAGTTTGTCGCTTTCTTCTGGAAATGTAGAGGCGCTCCAACTTGCTGGAACGTCATGTCTTCGGGTACCTCGTCTTGTATTCGGGACTCCAGACTGTAGCGCTCCAGTTGGAAATATTTAGAAACTCACGTGTCACGAATATGAAATATCCGACACTTAATAGTAGCCAATCTTGAAACTAAGTTTGTATACCATGCTGGACGTCTTGTCTCATCGTACGGTCATACGACCTTTACTCGTAGAGTTACGGGTTATTTATTTACACTATATAAGTTCAAATGTTTATAAATGTAATATCGAATTTAATGCTAAGATCGAAATTAAGAAATTAAAACTTTAAATCACTTGACTTAGCCGGAAGTCGAAGCGGGTATCCCCGGGACACAAGTCTCACAGAAATTATTCTGCACAGACGTTATTAAAATCCTCGTGACGTGTTCTTGTATGTTCTATGTAACTACGCGGTAACTTGCTTCATCCCTCATGTTTTGTGATCGATCTCTCGAAGTTGCAAGCGAGCTCGACTCCACTGTGAAGGCGAGATGCCAACTAACACTTACCCTGGCCAAGAGGGGAATTAACGGCCAATTTGTATCGGTGGATGAGTTAAGTACCTCTTATATATATCGTCCTCCTGCCATGTCTGGGATGAAAGCCGATAAAATGTGAATGGTACACTTCTTTTTATCCACAATTTCCATTCCCTGTCTCCTTCTCGAAATGTGAAAAAGTCAACTGTGAAGAGAGGTCGATATATCGATTATTGCTTTGTACTCCCTGCTTACCTTATCTTTTTAGAAGCAAAGTAGTAAAATCATGTAAGTGGTACATCCCAATACTTTATGATGGGCACATTTGAACTACTAGCAAAAATATATATGCATGACATCCCTTATTAATGAACCTAGTGATACTACTGGTAGTCGTTTCTGCATTCAGTACTACACAATCATACTTCAGGACAACGTTTTATCGAGAGAGAGGTTAAAACTGAAGGGTGTTGAGAGGTTTAAAACCTCTCATCTGTTCTTCCAGCGAGCGAATCTATATTCAGGCAGGGGGCGTGTAATAAGCTTCGCTTTCGAGTACCCAAAAGAGAGAATTGTTCCACTTTGCTGGAGTATTAAATCCATTAACATGTAATGCTTATGCCTATAGGCCTACTAGATGGCTCTGGGAGAAGTTGAGCGGATAACAGAAATTTTGTAACTTAAATTACACGTACAGATTTATAGATAAGAAACTAGTTCGAAATTTATGATAGTTTTGGAGCAGTTAAATAAACGAGGAAACTAATCCGTGGTCAAATGTGGATTAAGTCCCGATTAATGTAGCCTCGAAGCCATGGCATAACCTGGAATAAAAATGAATAGTAAGGTGAAAATTTTCGGTATTTATAACTCGAGTATTTCTTGTGAAAAATAATATTGCTGATAATCAGAAGCTGTCTGTAAGGCATGAAGCCAGATCTATTCCCTATTTACGCTAACCTTAACCTTTTCACGGGACTGGACTTCCGTAAACGTTTCTCAGTAGGTCAGTTAAAATAAAGTAATACGAGGTGCGATCGGAAAGTTACAAGACTGCGCCTATAAAAACCCGTACACTTATCTCAGGTATTAAATTCATCCATCACCCTCGACGTAGTTTCCCTGGGAGTGAACACACCGATCCCAGCGCCGCTGCCAAGCCTGGAAGCATCCCTGGAAATCTTTCTTTGCCAGCCTGTCAAGCACCATCTGCGATTCTGCCTGAATCTCTTCTATCGTCTCAAATCTCCTTCCCTTGAATTTTCATCTTTCGGAAGAGGAAGAAGTCACACGGAGCTAAATCCGGCGAATAAGGAGGGTGCAGGATGACGGCCATGGTGTTTGAGGCCAAAAACTGCCGAACTTTGAGGGCGGTGTGCGCTGGCGCGTTGTCATGATGCGTCGCATGTGGAGTTCTTCCTTTAGAATCAGCTCACAGGTCCCATAGCCTATCCCAACAAGGTCGCACAAGTCGTTGATGGTACGACGTCGATATTCGTAACATTTTCGGGCGTTGTGCTCGAAGATGGTCGTCCAGAACGCTCGTCATCATCGACAGAGGTTCGGCCATTTTTAAAACGTGAATGCCACACAAAAGTTTGTGCACGACCCATTGCGGACTCCCCAAATGCTTGCTTTAGCATTTCATAGGTTTCCGTAGCCGTTTTGGCAAGTCTTTGGCAATAGTTATCAAAATTACTGATTATTTTGAGGACTGCTAAGGATTGTGAAATGCGATGGACATTTAAGCGACTTATAGCGCACGAATTGAGTTCCACGAAAAGACTTGTCTAAGTAGGGACTAGGTAAAGCGTACTAGTAGTTAAATTTAAAGCAATGTGGGACGAAATTCTAGAAATTCTGTCATTAACTATGTGAAGTGTACATCGACATGACGTTCATAGCATATAAATGTATTATAATTCAAATTACGCTCAAGGCAGAGAAATTAATTAAAATTGTCAAGCAAGTTATCTCAAACGCAGAACACTTGGCGAATTTTAAATAATTTATGGACTTCCGTTAAGTTCTGAAACCATGTTTGAAATATAGGTTGCGTAACGGTGATCAGACCGGAAAAGGAAATTTAATTAGCAAATTTTAGATGTTTTATGGAATTTTCTCCGTAACTGATTTTTGTGGAACAAGACCGGAGAACACGAAACGCTTTCTCAGAATGAGTCACCATTTTGCTGTCATGACAACATTTGCGATCCTAGTGGTCACCGTTGGTTTAACATCCCTTCTATCGCATCCTATAACAAATTTTTAAAAAATTTTGCTTGCAGTAGTGTAGTTTTAATTTCTGTATGCAGTTCTTTTTTTATTAAAGAACTATATAAAACTCTTCTATTACGTGCAATAAATCTGTGTACTTCTGAAATTCGAATTGGGTTTACTTGCCGTGGCTCAAAAAGTTTACTACTGTTTTTGTTCACTGTTTTCTAGTAAATAATTGACCGGGAAACAAATAAAAACCATAGGAATGTATTATTAGAATTTATAACAAATCTAGTGTTTGTTTGAAGTCACACACTTATGAAAATTGCACAGAATACACACGTAGTCTACGTCAAAGTGAATTTCTGAAGTGGGAACATAAATGTAAATAAAATCTTTGGAATTTCGAAAGCAAGATGGCGTTCATTTTTGGTGTTCCGCGTTCGATTCTGAAAACGGAAGCGGCACGTTCCTCTGCGATGAGCGCATGGGGTCTGTATTGACAGAACACTAAATTTCGACAGTTAATCTCCCATCTTTAGGTTAGGCTTACGTATTCAGTTGGGTTAATCCCAATCTGTGAGCAGTCGAAGCTCGGGAAAGAATAGGTCGATGGAATATTGTAGGATACCGTTGTTAGGACTTTCTAGGACTGTTCTGTGGCCGCACGGTTAATTCGACGGTATTGTTTTACCTTTGTCGAAGCTCCCACTAACCCGGAAAATAGCTATGTCTTCTGTTACTTGTGTTTAACCTTTGAACTTCGCCGTTCATAGTTTGTAGACCTCATACAGGACCGGAACATTGCAAATCAGCTTAGTTCTTAGATGTGTTGGTACTGGAAAGAGACCGTGAAATGTCAGTGGCGAGTGACCTTTTCCTCAGCTTCTTAAGTTGCCACATTTTTCTTCATAGCAAATTCTCCTTCCGTATTTTTTCCATTCCCTTTAAACTTTCGTGCAACAACGACATATTTCAACCGTGCTACGTACGTTTCTGTCAAACATGTTACGATTTTAAAAGCTGTCAAATGATAGCAGCACTTTTAAAATAGAACATTTGGGTTTCTTTAAGAGCAAAGTCTGCATCTGTGGCTCCAGTGCCTTGCCTTGTATCTAACCTGAACAAAAAATCATATCACACTGTACACAAACGAAAATATTTCTAGTTAACACCTGCGTATTGTTTGTTAACGCGTAAAACGCGTAGAAACAATATGGTAATTACATTCATATCGCTGAAACCTGTAAACAAAGGTACATTTATAGAGAGCCATAAATCCATACATAATTTAAAAGGGGATGCTTGTTGATTTTAAAACTGGCTGGTATTATAGCCCTGTTCGTAATGCAGATGATCGCTGTATGTCTACACAAACCGATGTACATAATAATACATAATTGTTCAGTGTTATTACATGATAAAAACAGTTGTTTCTCCCGGTTTGTGTCCGTGGTTCAATGCGTTATGTAGGCAGGGGAGTTACTTACGATGCCCGAGAGGCAAACCCCGGATTTTGTGTTGCGGAAGGCCCTCGACAGGGGTGTGTAATATTCATATGCTGAATGTGCAACTCTTTAAAGCTCCAATATCAAATTGTAGGGTGACTGGTGCAGCTCGCAACCAACTCCATAGAAGAGTTTACTGCTTAAGAAATTGACAATCGTTCAAACACTGAACAGCTATTTTAATTTTTTTAGTGTTCTGTCTGACGACAGGTCCATATGAACAGGATCCTTCCACCCTTTTCTCGGACTGGGACCTGTTCATATACGTTCTTGGCAGATGATCCAGAAGTGGTTTGCCATTGCCTTCTTCTGTGTGTGAATGGAGTAATTGTTGGGATGCCACGGAGAAAACTCAGTGTTGCCTAGACCACGGCCTTGCCCAACACAAGTTATAAATGCGAACCCGAGACCCCAGGATTACAAGGCCAGCGTCCTAACCGCTAGACCACCGTAATCTCTCGTTGTATACCGCGATCTCTGAATGTGAATTAATTTTGAAACAGCCGATCTGCAACCGAATTAACCAGCTCGTTGCCAGTCTCGTTATATTTAGCCCAGATTCATGGGATAATTCACCTTACTCTGTCGTCGATTTTGGGGCACCTTATCGTAAGCGGCTCACGTGCGTCACAGGGAGATAAACGCGCTTAGAGCAACAACGGCGTAAGTAGCATCGCTTCTTGAATTTCAGTTATTTATATTGACTCCCCTCGCAGTTCGTGGACTAACCTATGGGAACAGTCCAATAGAACTTGATCAAAACTGATACCCGGTCCCTTGCACCGTGGATCAGCGCGAAGTTTGCGTATGCCCGGGGTTCAGTGGCGTGCGGATGTACGTACGTATCAGCGATTTGACTAAGAAGTTTAAAACGTGTGAAATTAGTAACCGTTTTATATTACGTATTAAATTAACCGCGAAAAGACTGCGTTTTCCCTACGCACAAAAGACAAGAAAATACTTAAGTAAATTATTTAACGACGGGCAACATGGAGTTTTCCTCCGGGGAAGCCCCCGGAGGTAAACTCCATGTTGCCTAGACCACGGCCTTGCCCAACACAAGTTATAAATTCGGGCACCGCCGGTAATCGAACCCGAGACCCCAGGATTACAAGGCCAGCGTTCTAACCGCTAAAAATGTGAATTATCAGCACAGAGAAAAACATCGCATTTTATTAGGTCATAATAGACCTCAATATAGTGTGTCAATAATTAGCACCTTAATAATTGGGGCTCAGGATGAGATCCAGCGGAAAGCTCTTTGCGTTGAGCGTTAGTGTTACTACAAAGTCTACGTCTGTCTGTATACGTCACTTCAGTTAATGTTTACATCATCCAATTTTCTGTAATAATTACTGCAAAGTGAACTAACAGTTTCGTTCCTGTTGATTTGTTTACAGAATTTGAAATTGACGTAACATTACAAAGATAAATCTCGCTTCCTTCCCATGACATATTGAACACGCAGGTATCTCCCGTATGCTTGTTATATATGACAAATCAGGATATCACCGGAAGACGGAAAAATACTTGGTTATCCCTGTTATAATAAACAACACACGCATTGACACAGTATCAGAATAATATGCATTATAATATGATTTCAGCAGAGATATCGTATCAGGACACATCTAAACTGGAACCATGTTTTGTTATTGGCCTGAAGAGGGGATGTTGGTTGCTAGTTGTTTGTGTAGGGGAGTTGTAGGGAGGGAATCGGGCAGATTAACACGGCGTACACATGATACATTAACTGGTGTGCCATAAATCAGGCAAGTGGCCATGCATCCTATCGCTAATCGACAAGACATACTGTCCGTCTGTCCTGTTGCTCTCATTAATGAATGAATCATGTATTTGAGGGAAATCTGGCATAAGTGACTGTTATACTTTGTTAGCCCCAGGCCACTGACGTGATAATTTAAACTGTGGAAAACGGTCCAATATCGAATAAGCACAAGATAACTGTGTGAAAATTTCTGGGAAGCTGATTTAATTATTTGTTGTCAACTTTTTTTCTACACTAACAGATGAAAAGTGAGGTTGAACAGGCGATGTCGTTGCCAGATGATAATATAAATGGTTCTGTATGAGTGGGAAAATCATTCGCTTAGTCATTTATTAAATCTCCAATCTGAATTGAAGTGGACGAGAAGAGTTCTTGTATCAGCGTATGTGGACTGAACCCACAAATACATTTCCCCGATTTGGGTGCTTAATAAAGACTACAGTACGCGGGATATGCGAAGTTTGTTAAATGAAAGAATAAGTTGATATAATTGCGTCATATTGTGAATTAAAGTTTAATTATTCGTGTTTTTTCCGTCTAATCACAATTGTATATAAATATATAAAATTTATACATAAGATATTAAAATATCATTAATGTGGATTCACAAATATTAACATCAGATCATGCGGAAGAACTTGAATATTTGGGCTATTATTTACTTTTAAGTCAATTTTCTGTTTGTGTGTGGAAAAATATGATATAATATAAAAGAGAAACATTGCGAGTAATCTAAACTGTGGGGAACGGAAAAACTTGAATAACAGGACATGCGAATCTCACATCATAACCAGTGCCTACGTGCGCCGATGTCTACGTAGTGCCGGAATAACAATATCTCCGAGAACCTGCTTTTAGAACGACGTCGGCGGTCCTGGTATTTTGTAACTCTGCCTTCATACTCCGACGAGTTAAAATCATGAAGTTAGTATTGCTTGTTTGTCGCCTCGTCAATGTTTGCTATTTTCGTATGCTATTTGTACACCACAACATACCACGTTCCACTGTGTACATTGGGGCGAACTAGTGTCCCTCCCTCTCCACGTTTATGGCGTACGTACAGCCTTGATAATAATCCGCCACACCTGACGGAATGATCGATTTACAGAAACAAAACAAAAAAAAAACTCGATCTTCAATATCGAATCATATCGATCAACACTATAATTCACGAGATAGTATAGTTGCGTCATATTGTGATATTAATTAGAGTCAATAACGAACCTTGTTCTGAGATGGTAACACTTCTGGATCTCTCCTCTGAACACATCTGAACCGATTGCTATTTCATATATGACTGATATAAACATCAATAACACCACCTCAACAAATAATGTTATATTAATAATATCTAGACACAACTTCCATAAAAAATATACTGAGAAAGATGATAAAATTATAAAATTGTAAAAAAAAAACTGTAAATAATTGTAATTTGAGTTTAAAAGTTTATAATTTACACCTGATGACGGTTTTTATAAACCGAAACATGTTGTGAATGTTCCGATGTAAATCGAATGCTCAATATGGAACATAAGATGATATTTTAATCATTTTAATTATCTTATCTTACTATTTTATTGTGATTTGACGGTAAACAAATATAATAATTATAATAATTCACATCCGCTTCGTATATTTGACCGTCTACTCAATCCATGATACAATGAACATAAAATGAGAAACATTGGATAGTGGGCGACCACATGGGTGGTTTCCTGTCCAATTGGGAGCGGCTATATTCCTTGTACAGTAAAATATGGAATTATTAATACAAAAATTACGGTCAGTCGATAAGGGGTGTTGATTCTGGTGGTTGGACGGGGTCTGACAACTTCCCACTGTAACAGATGTGCATGTTACGAAGTGTTACAGAGATCCTCGGACTTGGACGGGCTGTTTGAAACGATCTAGCCAATGGATAAAATGTTTTTTGTAAATGTAAAACCGCGGAACGTCAGGAGAATCTGTAGACCACGTTGTTGAAAAATAGTACCAGCGTGCACTGTCCAAACCAAATTACATTTTACGTGATCTCTCTAATCGAGAAGAATGAGATGGGCTGGGAATGTAGCTCGCATGGATGGGACAAGAGGTGTGCACCGGGTACTGGTTGGGAAACCTGAAGGGAAGAGACCGCTGGGGAGACCTAGACGTAGATGGAAGGATAATCTCAGGCGGGATCTAGGGGAGATAGGAGTTGAAGGAAACTGGATTTTGTTGGCCCAGGACAGGGTCCGGTGGAGGGCTTTGGTTAATTCGGTGATGAACCTTCGGGTTCGGTAAGCCATCTAGTTAGTTAGTTAGTGATCTCTCTAATGCCTGGTCGGTGCACGGAAGGCCACGTGGCAGTAGAATTGTTTAAAAAAGAAAAGTGTGTGTTCTTAGTTGAGTTAATGTAAGGGTTCAATGAGATTTTTGAACGGGCTTTGATAAAACGTGGGTAAATATTTGAAAGTAAACATATTCATCGCGAAAGTGTTGTAAATATTTTAATTTCTTGAAACTGATAAAATGAACGTGTATGTGCGCCTTGTCACCTTCCTCTTCAACCATCGCTAAGAATTTGCGATAATCCGGTTTCTACAGCCCGCGTAACCTTCAGTTAATATAATTTAATATGACGTGCATGGAGACTGTAAAATTCTTTGAAAGGGTTAGTGACGAATTCCTGACGCGTCTCGTTATTACAGGTTATCAGCTCACAACACACTGTAGTTTACCCTTCCGTGGTACACGAGGTCAGTGGCATGGAGGTATCACAGACCAGCCTGGAGCTCGAAGCCACGAGCGCAGTCTTCAGGGAAGGAAAGTTGAGGCTCCGGTGTCTGGCAACCATCTTCACACTCTATCGTCGCAGTGAGGAGCTCCAGATTACCGAAGACACCCCTCAGCTAGCGCCGGTCATGGGGCCCACCGCCCCACACAGCCTCGGTACAGTGAAATTTCCTATACTATGTTATATAAAGTTTCGATTTGAGTCATGTAACTATTGATTGAATAATGTCGTACCGTGTTCCACCTTGTAATTTGTGTTAATATAAGTCAGTTTCATGGCCTCGACGTGTCCTACCTGTTGTAATTGAAACTGAACCCATCCTGAAGATGGAGGTGAAAAGTCCTTTCGAAACTTTGCTGATCGCCAACTACTATCGAAAATAGAAATGCAGCCTCTGTGAAATAAACGCGATGAAATGTAAAATTTAAAACTACGTTTGACGAAATGTCTGTGCCTAAAAAAATTCGTAATGTTAAACGTATTTTTGTGGTCGAAATAATGAGGAACAAAAGTGTGGATAAAATGTCCTGGAAACGTTACAAAGAAAACAAAATTTTGACGTCTAGCTGGAGAGCAAAATTATCACGAAAAGAACCAGTTACAGATTCATTCTCGTTGGGGATTACACCTTTCTTTTCTTTTTGTGCAATTAACCGTTGTTCTTGCAGAAACCCTTTGCGTCTGATGGTGAACATAGTCCCTTCTTGATATTAATATTGACTATGATACGTGTTCTTTAAAATAAGAGCATTCAGACAAATGTTAACGCCCATTCTGAAAATACAAATATAATACGGTTTAAAAAAGGAATATCTTCATAAAATATTTACTTTCAGAATTTAATTTTAATTTTTTTATGTATATCCGTACCTTGAAAAGAAAAGGTAGAGTTATAAATCATAAATACAAACAAAACTGTTTGACGCTTTGAAGGACACTAATGCCAAACGCGATTCGACCTCAAGAGGTCATCATCAGTGGTAAAACTAATTAATTCATGTAAAATAATTTAGAAAAAAGATTATGGTTTTCTACAGAGCATAAAAGTTACGTACTTTACAAAACCTCACTGGACGTTTATTTCACAGGAGTTGGTATATTAAACTGATCACTTCGTTTGTATGCGTGATTTACATTCCAATACACTACATGGTTTGCAAGGTTTTAAGAAAGGTAGAGCTTCTTCAAATTCCGGTATTTCTTACGTATAATATCTGTCGAATTATATGTCTAATAACTTTCATGCAATTTTAACGTAATTTGTGATGTTGGTCTGTGTTGCTCACCGGTTATAACTCTCTCGACATCACTTGTACAAATTAATTTCCTCTTTAGTGCCACGTAACGTCAATTGTTTCTTCACTGTTGTATACTTTACTTTCTATTGTCTTCCGTAAGTGTTGAGCGGATCCTCGCGGTTCAGAACTGAAACCCCTCAGGACCGAGGGTATGATAACGTGCTGTTTGGTCAGGGACTGTTGCACACCCCACGTTCCGCTAGTGGCTAACTTCTCTAATTGCCCTGGTGATCTGGACGCAACTAATTAAAGCGACAGGACTCAAAATCCTTTTCCAGAGGAATCTGAATGGAGTTCTGCTCCAATGCTATTTTCGTGTCAGAGCAATTTTTAATGCAACAGAATAAATTAATTTACGATTACAGGAATTTAATAGTTAATTTAAATTAATTTTTAAACGATATCTAATTTGTAAGAATCTAAAATTAGTCTTAAATTAGAAAAAAAAAAGTATCTAATTAAACGATTGGCCAATGTTTATTTTTGTTTAAAGCCCCAACACACATCACTTTGCGTGAGATCATTTCTTAAATTTATCCCTCTATTTTTTTTTCCTTTACAGATTTCGGACGCAGATCGGAATCTTCAGTTGAGCTAATCGTCTTTTTGAGTATGGCATTACTTCTCGTCCTTCACGCTAGATAGCGTGGATTGTTTTTGTAAAAATAAAATATTAAGGAACAACTGGGGAAAAAACATTTACATTTTCAGTTTGTTGTTTAAAAGTGAAACAAGCAGTTTTTGATGGACATTTATATATATTAAGAATGCTGGGTAATGCATTTATTTTGCATTATTACGTAAATTAAAATAGAAATATTCTGGTTGGTATAACGCGAGATATGTTGTCATCAGTGTATAAATTACTTGAAGAAAGAAGTAACCTTGTCTCATGTTCCACGCTGACGAGGACCTGCTGTAGGTTTCTGTATAATATTAAAAATAATTCAATTTTGTACCACACTCGAAAGAAGTAACTTTGAAATATCCATTCCTTTATTGCTGTGGAATGTAACAAAAGAAACCAAATGTATAGTCGGGGGCTTCCAGTAGTGATAACATTTCAGACTTCACACGTTTAGACTTCTCCTTTCCTAAGCCCTGATTATAACGTACGATGAAAAAACTCACGCCACTGAATAATTGTCTTTTTCTTAAGTCATGAATACGATACAACAAATTTTGAAATCCCTTTCGTAAAATAGACAAAATTTTACATTAATGACCTTAAACTATTTGCTGATATCTACCGAGTGTTAGCAATTGAACTTTATAGCACGAGGTCGCCGCAATGCTTAAGTTTAGCGTTCGTGTATTTGATTGGTTTTTATTATTTATTAATTTTTTTGAAATATTTCCCATAGACTATGGCACATTGACTATACGATTAGAGGCCCTTATGTTTCCGCGTAATTTTAATAATTAAATTAAATTTTCCACTTCCTATAAATATAAAGTTCAACGTATTAATCCTATGATCGAAACTCGATGCTTCTTTCAATTGATATGAAATGTGACACCAGGTATGTTTCATGTGTACGTGTGTGATCGATGCTCAATCACGTAGCCGTTATAAAGAGCGCGGTTTGAAAAACTGTGTTAGTTCTATGTGTATATAGTATGATTCCACTTGTCAATTTGTCATGTAATATAAGTAGATATAATATATTTGTTAGGATTTAGTTATATTTTGGTCGGGAGGAATTATAAAGTTTGAAAATGTCCCTCAGTTCTTGTGAGTTAAAAATACGTTGCCCATTGACCCTTCCGAAGGAAAAACTCTGCGACGTAATAGACTATAAACAAATCTATTTGTTCTTCCAACAATTGTGACAAAGAACCAAAGATTAATTTAGTCGTGAGTGAGAACAGCAAATTGTGAACATCGAAAAATAATACATGCAAAATTGTATTTGTATTTATCTGTTTATTTGTTAAGCGCATTTGTCTATAATGTTGCAAAACTCTGTGTAATAAATACACTCATATACTTTGTCAGGAGTAATAAATAACAGAAATAAAACTTAGCGACTAGTAACCGTCTGTTTTTTGTACTTAAATCAGGAGTCGAAAAAAATTTCTTGTATTTATCGCGTCTATGACGAGGATGGTAATTTCATTTCACTGTTATTGGTGATCTTTGGAGTTTAAAAATACGCGGTGTTATGATGAGGAAGGTAAGTTTAAAAACTGGTGAAAATGTCTGTCTGATGAACGTGGAGCAACATCCCAGGAAACAGCCATCTTGAGAACCTTAAATCTCACATTCAAGAGTTCTGCACTGAAAAGTTATTATTCTTGAAAGTATCGCGTTGAAACCCTTTATGAGGTCAGCAAGTACCTGTGAAACGTCGGCAATCCTCTCCAAGACAACAAGGTGTTACTACAACCAGAAGACAGATATCATGCCCGTGACCTTGAAAATCTCCAAGTGAACTTTTCTCGTCAGTTTTTCAGAGCAAAATTTTGTACACGAGTTTTTCTTCTATTTCAATCTTCCCATCCTCGTGAATTTTATCATCCCATTCATAAAAAGTACCATCACCGTCCATTTTATATTTGAAACCGCCCGTCAAGTCCGAGACCTGTCTGTCGCTTCGTAATTGACCTGGAACTCCTGTCCGCTACCCCCAGTACGGCAGGAAGAGGCTGGATTGTCTTCCTCCGTTCAGTCATTCAGCAAATAGAAATTCTTTTCCAAGAGTTCATAAGGACTATGAATTTGATGGTTCGTTTGATTCGTTGTTCCTGACAGACGTTAATATTTTTTTCCCCCGCTCCGAGCCGTCGCGCGTCAGTGCTTTCGATAACGAAGGGAATTTCGTCTGCTCAGAAGCTGACAGATTGATAAGTTACGAGATTCAAGACTTCTGTTTCTCTGACGCGTGTTCTGGCGAAACGTGGACTTTTCTTCAAAGCTTCTGCAACCAGGCATCGCACATCAAGACAAAAAATTATTTGGCCCAGTGAAATGCTTTGCTACAGAATCGGTATGTAATCGGCTCCACTCCCTAATATTTAGTGACCAATCCAGTTTGGCGAACTCGGAAGGAGAAGACGACTGAATGGTTAATTACCTATTCGTGCACGTACGCGGCTGTCAGTAGTTTATTTACAGGTTATGGACTGAAAATTTATCGTTTCGTATGTTTTGAGGGTGCCACGGTGGTCTAGCGGTTAGAACGCTGGCCTTGTAATCCTGGGGTCTCGGGTTCGATTCCCGGCGGTGCCCGAATTTATAACTTGTGTTGGGCAAGGCCGTGGTCTAGGCAACACGGAGTTTTCCTCCGGGGGCTTCCCCGGTTTCTCCGGGGCATCCCAGATGGTTTACTAAATTATATTGTTACTAGTAAATTTCCCGTCAGGAATGACGGGAAAATCTTTTGTAATAAGCACGTTTACTGTGGTCATAATTATTATCCCATTCGGTTAAAATGTTCTCAACAGCATCAGATTATAATGACATGCGCGTACATAAATATTATCCATTAAGGTCAAAAGTCCCTTACCAGCAACTGATAACCAACAAACCAACTCTTGCTTGTTATATAAATAGATTGTTGGGATGGGGTGAGGCTTTGTTTCTATGGACCTGCGGGCACTAGCAGCGGGTCCATTGTCCAGCCGCGGGTGATACATGAGTGAGTACAGGGCAACGATGGAAATATACTGACAGGGAAAATCGAGGGACCCGGTCAGAGAAACCCACGCCTTGTCACGCAGTTGGCTGCGAGCCCCATATGTGCACTCCGACTTCAGTGGTGAGCAGCATGCGACTAACCACCTGAGCTATGACACAGCCCCCATTGCGGTGCCCGAATTTATAACTTGTGGTGGGCAAGGCCGTGGTCTAGGCAGCCCGGAGTTTTCCTCCGTGGCATCCCACCAATTACTCCATTCACACACAGAAGAAGGTAATGGCAAACCACTTCTGGATCATCTGCCAAGAACGTATATGAACAGGTCCCAGTCCGAGAAAAGGATGGAAGGATCCTGTTCATATGGACCTGTCCTCAGACAGAACACTTAAAAAAAAATTGTTTTGAGGATCGTAAATATATTTTGATTAGTGTACTTATAAGTTACGATAAGGTTAATTCCAGAACTACCTATGTTAACATGTCTGAACGTGAGGTAAATAATTGCGAAACCTAATCAAAACGTTGTCTCGGAATTAATATAACATCCAATCGCCCTGACAAATACATTCTTACTTTCTTTTGTCTTAAAAGTGTTTGATCCAGAATAGTCTCTGGCGTCATTGCTGTGATTGAATTTGCGTTATCACTTTCTGCAAGTACCATGAAATCTTACCGTGTGTGTCTCTGCCCCTGTAATTTTCCTTGATTCAAAGAGACCATGGAACACACGCCGAAAGTTATGTCATGTATTACAGAAACAGCCTGTGAATTTTAAGGAATATCTCGTTTAGAAAATTACATCCTGGGACTCCTCGACATTACAAAGAGGCACTCCACGAGCCAGCCGGGTATGTGAAACGTTCTTCTGTGAAGGGATGACGTTATAAGTCGAGTCGTGTGGCTGCTGTGGCAAGGGGAGAGGAATAATCCGATGAAGGAACTCGCTAGTTGCAGCGTTCACAGGAAACGAAACACGATAAAGGTAAGAGAGTTCGAAGTCACGCTAAAAATTGTACGAATGCAGAGGGGAGAGTTGCAAAGGCATGTTAACCGTGTTGGCCCCGACTAACACTTCGAGAATCGAAAAATAAAATGTCTTACGTTCTAGAAGTTGCGTTTTAATCCACCGCTTTTGCTGTGTTTTGGTGTATCCGGTGTCACTTGTTGACGAAAGTAAGTCTTTTTATTTTTCATTCTTAAAAAGTGTTAGCCGGGCTAACACGATATATACGAACGCTCCACTCTTGTGACTTTTTAAATAATTTTTCCGTATTTTTCTCTGTTCCCTTCTTCCTATCCTTCAAACGACGTCTTCTCTTCAACTTGTTCTTACATCTTCATTCTGTTGTAATAGGTGGTATCACCGTCGGTCCTCGAGTGGCCCTGATAAGGGCCGAGGTTTTCTCACGAAGCTTAGTCATCGCTTTGATAACGGAGGCAGTTTTTTCTGTATTTTTCTCTGTTTCCTTCTCCCTATCCTTCATATCACCTCTTCTCTTCAACTTGTTCTTACATCTTTATTTTGTTGTAAACGGTGATCTCACCGTCGGTCCTCGAGTGGCTGTGATAAGGGCCGATTTTTTCTCACGAAGCTTAGTCATCGCTTTGATAACGGAGGCAGCCATTTTCGTAACAGAATATACCAGCCACACATGTGCCGTTTTTCAGTGGCCATTTTGGCGTTTAAAGACCAGGTAATATATATTCCTCTTTTCGTATAGTAGATTTTTATAAATCATTCCATTTTTTCAGGAATTTAAGTAAATACACAAAAATCCTGGATGCAGCATTATCTCCAGTTTTGTTTAAGAAGTGCGTTTTATATCGTAAATATCAACGTACTTATCTGTCATGAAACCATGTCTTTCAAGTTTGAAAACCACAAGAAGATTAATGTTATCCTGTGATCGAGTTTCATATTATTTTTGTTATTAAATGCAAACTGTAGAATAGTGAGATGTGTTGACGTCACGCGTAACTTAAAAATCCCGCAGTTATAATATGATTTCATTTTGTTGACTTACATAGAGAAATTATTTTCCCTTGCAGTCCAATGAGCAGACACGAATTATTAGTTCAACAAATTTCTCTACTTTTACGTCTACAATAAATTTCTTACCAACATCGAAGAGAGTTTTCGTGTTTCTTTTTATAACATGCATATCTTCGTTAAAAAAAATTTAAATCCTCAGTTTAGACCTCAAATTGACATGTCCCATACATTTTCCAATAACTCTTTGCTTTCTTGAAACTTCTGAATGGTTTAAACAACGTAAATGACCCCAAATGTCGAAGCCATTCTGTGTGAAACTTGCAAACCCGAGGATTTGATTCATAATATTTAAAATAAATGCCATGAAGATGACATTCCTGTCCTCCAATTACAATGGAATTTTTTTTAAAAATTCCTTCCGTTTGAGTTAGAACTGGCATATTCTGGCACAGGAGACGCAGAGCGGATAATATCCTTTTCATAAATACAAACATTGGCCCATATTCATTTTTTATTAACTTGCAGAAACGTTCAGAGCCCGAAGGCGTAGTTCATAATATCATTGGACAATAGACGCAGTTCCTTTACATTAAATGAACGAACGTTCTGTTATTGTCTTACAATCTTAAATTATTCCTCCTGTAACCCCACGGCTATTATATTTTAATATTTATTTCTTGTATAATTTGATTATTTAGGATCCTGTCTCTTCTTGGTTTTCTTCGAATAACTTTGCTCATCCCTTCGATTGTATCCCAGTGTCTCCTTCACAATCACCCTCTCTCTCTCTCTCTCTTTGCGTCATATTTGTAGCTGTACCTATTAATATTTTTTTAAATAAATAAATAAATTAATGTAAATAAGAAATGTTTTCAAATTTTGATTACGTCTTATATTCCGAAGCTTCAGGCAGTACGTTGATATTTATTCGTGTTTGTTTAAATATGTTTATTTAATTCTTTTCACCTACAAAACTTTCAGTTTCTGTACTAAAAGCATAAATATCTCGTATGTTGTTTAAAACTAAGTAGGAAAGTAACCATCTTCATACACCTTTCCTATTTCTGGTAAGTAAAAAAGTGTATAAATGATATATGCCCAAGTTAAATGCGATGTTACGTATTCTATCGCTCGTTTACTGAACGCACCTGAAAATTTTAACTTATTTTATTAATTAAGCATCCCAATGATTACAGATCTTAGTAAAAAAAACGTAAAATATAACAAATTGTGCAGTTATAAAATATCTTAGGCAATAATTTTAATTCACAACACCGATGATTACGGAAGAATCAAAGTTCTCTACGAAAAACACTCGTATGAGAAACTCAGAATCTTAGGACGAAAGTTAGGACGCCTCTAACAAGTTGTCGGGTGTTACGCGTGCGTCAGACGACAAAGAACGTTCCTACATACAGAACATTATTTTGTTCTCGGATTGGCTTGTTTACCAATTCAAAGTGTACAAATTTCGTTCGGACTGTCTCACATGAATGAAATGAAGTGATGAAAAAATAGGGGAGGAGAATGACTGTAGGAATAAAGAGTCGACAAAAGGAAAGATTGGAGTGGAAGAAGATGAATGCGGATGGCAGGGAACCGAAAAGATTTCGAGGGCACACGCCAAAGCCGGAAGAGAAACTTCCGGCATCCAACCTCTCTCTATCCATTTCTTCAGGCGCCATATCTCCCTTCCCCCCAAGTAACCCACAAAATGTCATCTACACACCCTCACAGTTTTGTCAATATTCAAAAATATTGCTTTCCTTTTACTGAAACCACTATTTTATACTCCAAGGAGGCCTCACAGCTCCACAACGCGAGACGCTCGCCAACTTCTTGGCAACAGGCGACGAAAACGTGTCGACGGGGAAACACATATTTATTTAGAACACTGCACGCAAAGGAGAAGCAGGAATTATGGAAACGTCGAGGCAGGTACTAGACCTTCAACTCTGCTCAAACCATGAAATGAATTAAAGCGCTGATTGCTAACTCAAGTGTCTGTTTAATTCTTGGCGGAAGCATCAGGAACAGTATTACAGAGTGAATGCTATTTACAGAAACCATCGCTTTCAAACTTTGTGCCAGTCATAAGACTTTGCGTTCAGGACAGAAATATTTGTTTTGGTGACGTCACGAGATGATAGAACGCTGACTTTCTTGAAATATGTCTAACGAAAATTACGTATGCTGATTATGAAATCCTAAACTCAGAATCAGAATATAAATAAAAACACATTAATGATACATACAATACATTTTACAGTAATTCGCTAAATATGACGATAATACAGGAATGATATTTTCTAAATAAAGAATTCTCACGCAACTGAAATTTATATAGAAACCGAATTAATTTTATATCACAGAACAAAGACGCTCCACTACAATGTTTATTGTGAAAGCAATAATCATGCACGTAAAAATAATATACAATATCTGGCAGACTTGTTTGCCCAATTCGAAGAATGTTGGAAGAAAGGCCTACAAAGGACAATGAATTAACGTTCTGTGGCGTTGTCAGAATTGACTTTGTAGGACCTATAGCTGGACAGAGGAAATCCATGTCTCAATTATCTGACAAGCTCTTGAATAAGGAACAAAATGGAAAGATTACTTGGATAGTCATTCAGAGAGTATGCCTGGTTTAATCCTCAGCACTAGGAAGAACGTTTTTTCTACCTGGCGAATTCTGGATCCCACCCAGTCTCCTAATCAATGGTTAGTATGGGCTCGTTTCCGGGATAAAGCGGCTGTAGCTTGAAGCTGACTAGTCCCCTCTGTCTACTCCACTTGGCTGCAAGTCTTAATAACGCTGTGATTGATTACAAAGATAACGCTTAAGTTTTTTTTTATTTATTTAGTGTTCTGTCTGACGACAGGTCCATATGAACAGGATCCTTCCATCCTTTTCTCGGACTGGGACCTGTTCATATACGTTCTTGGCAGATGATCCAGAAGTGGTTTGCCATTGCCTTCTTCTGTGTGTGAATGGAGTAATTGTTGGGATGCCACGGAGGAAAACTCCGTGTTGCCTAGACCACGGCCTTGCCCAACACAAGTTATAAATTCGGGCACCGCCGGGAATCGAAGCCGAGACCCCAAGATTACAAGGCCAGCGTTCTAACCGCTAGACCACCGTGGCACTAACGCCTATATTACGCCACGATAAAGAGCAGTGAAGAACAAGCATGAACTTCCTCAGTTGATTCATCATTGACAAACATTTTGCCACATCGCTTTCACTTAGGTTTGTCTATAAGAGAGCTGCTGTGACAATTGACAAATGTTCAGCAACAGACACCGTTCAGTTTTCCTCCTGCAACGTATGCCGCCTGCATTTCCTTACGAAAGACTGGAAAGCAATCACGAACAAAACGTCATGAGTTTTACGACAGACACTAGGTTTTCATCCGGCTTTCAGCTAAAGAATGTGGGTGGAAACGTTGATTCTGACAGTTGGCGCGCATGGACTGAAGATCAGAGAGCAGAGTTGTTTTTAATAAACTTCACTTTATACGACTGAAAGTAATATAACGTCGTCATGATTGCAGTGCCTAAAATTTTCATTTTGATATTTATTCAGATCAAGCTTCATGAAGATACGTCAAGAGGATACAAAGTTATTGGACGAAACAGCGATACCATTTCAGGACCGTTTAAATTCTTTACAATATCCAGAAGTTTCATCAGCCATTTCACTACTCGTTCTTCAAAAATACCCTCGTAATACTGGTCCAGTTGTGTGTGTAAATATATATATATATATATATCGCTTCAGAAACAGGGCATAATGTGTGATCAATTTATCGCGTAGGCGTTAATCAACTCCTTACGTCGCAGAATACGAGGTGCGATCGGAAAGTTTCAAGACTGTGTCAATAGCGGGCGAACCGGATGTAGTACGAGCTTCTACCGCTAGGGGGTGCGGCCTACATTCATAGTGAATCAGTGTGCCAGCCGGCATCATCGAATTAGCATTTGTTTCTTAGTTACGGGCGTTTTGGTAGTGCATTACACCGACCCTCCTGCGATTTCGGAATGGCGTGTGCATCAAATTTTGCCAAAGACTCGCCAAAACGGCTACGGAAACCTATGAAATCCTAAAGCAAGCATTTGGGGAGTCCGCAAACTTTGGTGTGGCATTCACGTTTTAAAAATGACCGAACCTCTGTCGATGATGGGGAACTACTTCGAGGGTGATGGATGAATTTAATACCTGAGATAAGTGTACGGGTTTTTATACGCGCAGTCTAGAAACTTTCCTATCGCACCTCGTATATGAGAGCAGCAACATCGTTTTGAACTTTAAATATTTTATTCCGAATCGTCACATTGGGCATATTAAAAGCGTATGACAAATTCGGACTCCTTACGTTTCTACTTTGTAGGTGGAATGACTAGTCCAGTAGAATCAACGGGGGTGTTATTCTTGCAAAGAAGCGAACATGGAAATCATCGGAATGTGGCGAAATGTTGCCTCGCTTGTAAATACCTGCACGCAAAGAATGTTATTTTTCAAAGGATTATTTTTAATTTTAGTGGCATGTATGCTATGTCATTTTGCAAAACTGAAAAAAAAAAAAACAGGGCATAATGTGTGATCAATTTATCGCGTAGGCGTTAATCAACTCCTTACGTCGCAGAATACGAGGTGCGATCGGAAAGTTTCAAGACTGCGC
>NW_019061692.1:101358-115434 GCF_000696155.1 Zootermopsis nevadensis
TTTTTATTCAATTGACTCTTCACCATCGTCAAGAAGTTTTAGATTTGATTCTCCGAAACGTCGTTTTACGTTTTATATTTACTAGACGATGGATAATATCCAAGGAAATTTTTATTCAATTGACTCTTCACCATCGTCAAGAAGTTTTAGATTTGATAGTCATCAGGGTGATGAAACCAAAATGTAGGCTCGTGTACAGCTCCACTGTCTGTACTGGAGATGTGTGTATTCTTGGGGCGACTAAACTGGATAGAATGTTCAGCAATTGTACGAAATATTTCTGAGGTTTCAATCTGTTCATTACTACTCACGGGTCCAGACCCTTCTGCAAATTCTCTGGGGAATATTTTAGTCTTGAATCTTTAACCGATTCAGGGAGGTACAAAAACGGAACAAGTTTACCGTTTTTTGCAAATATCCAAGAAGGATATTGAAAAATATCCATAAAACCATCGACTTTCCTTGAATCTTTATACCTGAGACCATCTTTACGTTGTCTACCTTGATAATGTGATATAATTAGCGCCCTCTCATATATTGCGCTGTCAGAAAATGTCGCGACATTGTTTTGAACATGTTTATACACAGATAATCATAGTCTTATTATCGTCTCTGATCAAAGATAGTCGAATTCCTATGATAGCTAAGATGTTTTATTTGCATTCCAAAGGAGAGTAACAGGATATGTCGCTAATATGTTGATATTTCACGAAGATAGGAAAGTTCTAAACATGACTGAACTTTTTAAAGCCCTATTCCAAAACGGATTTAAAAAAAAAACATGCTTCTACTGATGACAATATGGCCTTTAGGGACAGTAAAATGTTTACTCTTGTCTGCACGATGTTTGGAGAAATATAATCCCGCATTCCAAGGGGAGTAAGAAAATACTCTTTCGCTACTGACTTTAAAACCCAAGCGACTTAGAATGTTTATACTTGTTTTGAGAACGATGTGTATGACTTCCCATTACTAGTCTTCTTTCGTCGTTCAAGGACCTGAGACATACGCCGACCTGCGTAAGTCAAATATCGATTAGACAATTATAAAATTCAAATTAGCTTATAAAAATTTATACATATAGATTTATATAATAAATGTATCTATGAATTATATACTTTCAGGGTTATAATTAAAGTGTCTGTACATTTAAAACAGTAATTAGGACGTTCAAAAATAAAAATTAATATTATATAAATAAATGTACGTTCACCGACGGGATATACATACAAAATATTAATATTGGTTTATTCATTTTATAATTTGTATTATTTTATGGGATTATAACGCTAAACAAATGTGCATATTACTTATGGTATTCAAGAATCGAATGAAGTTTAACCATTTTTAGACAAAACTCTTCCAGCACTAAGCAAGACAGTCACATGATTCAAGATCTGGAGTTGGGAGAGCGGTAGGGATTGATTAAATTTTAACAGTCGATTTAAACAGTATCTGAAGACATTAAAAACCTGTCTATACAACTGATGTTCTTTTTCTCCGCGCGTTTATTTTTCGTGGGGTCCTGTGCAGGTAGAGGCCTTGCTTTCTTTGACAGCTGTGTCCAATAGGAGCTTCGAGTCGTTACGTCACCGCAGACGGATCATACAACTTCGAATCTGAAACAGTTGGTGAGAGGTCGAGGTGCTTTGAAGTCTCGTGAGTAGTTGAACCGAAAACAGCTGTCGTGTACAATAATTTCACTTTTTGTGCGTACGTAACAATTTGTTAAAAGAAACCTTTGTGTACCAGTATACTTATTTGCTATCTATTAGCTCTCCAATATCTTAATTATGAACGTTGATCAGAAAAATCTTGATACAAGACCTGGTGCAGAGCAGAACCTTGTAGAAGCAGCAATACATCCACCTAGTAAAGAAATTCCCTGATTTTTATAACTCCCAAAAAGTCTTTACAATATTCACAATAGGTTGCATTGGGCTCTATTCTGATACAGAAAAATTCATTTCACACTTTCCAAAATATTTATCTAAAATTCATTTCGATGTTATCCTCCCATCTACGTCGAAGTCTCTTTTTTTTAAGTTGACCAACGAAAAACTTTTACGAAACTCCTCACCCCCCCAGTGTCCAGCACGCCCTGTAATTATCAACATAAACACTGTATTCGAGAATATAAATTATAATATTTTATAATTAATTTCTGATTCATTGATGTTATTCGAAACTTTATCTGTTTTCATTTAACTGTTTCACCGCGCCATCGAGGAGGCCCACGGTTCAATTTGACTACTGCTGTTTTGAGTACTTGTTCGTACGTATTTTCAGCGTGCAGAATGTTAGTACCAGAGGGCAACCTGTAAATGACGCAACGGGTATTGAAATCAATGCGCTCTCTACACGCATTTATGTCAGGTGGAAACGTCTTGAGCATTTCGACGACGTACCACGAGAAGCTTTGTTTTGAAACTTCTTCGCTGTGTATAGATTGCATGTTTGTCTCGTGGAAACAGTGTTATTTGTGCCAAGTGCTTGTAGAATCGCAGTTTATGCGATGATATTTTGTTTTTAAGTTTAATGTATTGTGTACAATCACGGTCGTTAACAAGAGGAATGCACGCAGGTCGAGTATTGTCAGTAAAAGCTTATGTCATCGTCTCTACAGTAAAGAATGAAGACAAGGTAGGCTCTTTAAACATTTCCAGTTCTGCATTGGCAGTCGAATGTTTGTTTCTCCAATTATTTACTTTTATTGACTATATTTTCCCCCTTACGATATCAACACTGTAACACAAATGTACTTGTTATCTTTTGTGAATATTCCTAAATGATTTGGTTCACACAACGTAAAACTTAACCAATATTTTGATTCTATTATTATTACTATTAATAAATACAATTTTATTATTTTTAGAAAGTATTAAAACTTTTAACTTGGATATTTAAAGTTCTCAGATTTATTGATTGTTTTCCCAGTTCTGAATTAATTAATTATTTGCTACAAATCAAATAGAAAACTTTGAGGGGCAGATACTAAGGCGATAACCTTATTTTTCGTTTATATTTTTATATAATTATACACGTGGACCTTCAGATATAAGAGTCTGTTTTTCTTATAGAATGACCCTAGAACGTGGCCCCCCACATTAAAATCAGAATAACCAGTGGAAGATACAAATATTTAATTGTGAGAGTTTAAATTTGATTAACTTTATATATGATCTACTATTTCAAATGCAACACTAGAATAATGACTTAACACGTTACAGAAATTGAATTATAACAGGTCCTCCCAGTTTAATAGACTCTCCTACCCTCACTCGTGACACTGTAATTAAGATAAATCTTGTCGAAAGGCCGATGTCATGTGTGGCTTTTGAGCCCTGGGATGTTCAGAATTCTTTCTGTGGGGATTAATCAAAAAAAGACTTTTATTTAAATTCAGTGTTTAAAAGACGGTGACGAGAAACTCTAAGCAAAATTGCACAAAACACATTTATAAATTACAAATTTATAAATGCTAATTAGTATTTCCCGGTTGTTTTGTTTAGTGTTCTGTCTGACGACAGGTCCATATGAACAGGATCCTTCCATCCTTTTCTCGGACTGGGAACTGTTCATATACGTTCTTGGCAGATGATCCAGAAGTGGTTTGCCATTGCCTTCTTCTGTGTGTGAATGGAGTAATTGTTGGGATGCCACGGAGGAAAACTCCGTGTTGCCTAGACCACGGCCATGCCCAACACAAGTTATAAATTCGGGCACCGCCGGGAATCGAACCCGAGACCCCAGGATTACAAGGCCAGCGTTCTAACCGCTATTGAAATTAACTTAAAGTTAAAATTAATTCGAGTAAAGTGCATAAAATCTGACAATTATGTCTCTTACTGCGAGTTGTGAAAAATCTGACTGTTATGTTACAACGTGTCCAATTCCCCATCAAACGCAGTGAACGCGCAGTTGAACTTGGAAATCAAAAAGAGCAGCGAGACGGATATTTCAGTGACAGCTCGTTGAATTTTTTGGTTATAGGTTATACACGCTACAGATATGTGAGCTCTTCTGGGCTGGAGTAAACATTGATTACCAGCCGCTCGACTGTGAATCATTGTGAACAGCATTTCCACAGAAGCAATTAATTCATTTCCAAGTACTCGACATTCCGTTCCCTCCTGCATTCCGGTTTTTACGTAACAGCAGCTGAGTAACAAACAAACAAACAAACAAACTAATCGAAGGCGATACTAACTGACAAACTACTTTCTTTGTGAAGGGGATTCGTTGAAGACTTAATATTTACTCGGCTAGTCAAGAAATTCCCGGCTTAAATGTCGCATGATAAAATTTCGACATCAGGACCTAACCTAAAACATTTTAATCTACATCACACTTTAACGCCCTGATCCTGGAGGTCTCGGGTTCGATTCCCGGCGGTACCCGAATTTATAACTTGTGTTGGGCAAGGCCGTGGTTTAGGCAACACGGAGTTTTCCTCCGTGGCATCCCAACAATTACTCCATTCACACACAGAAGAAGGCAATGGCAAACCACTTCTGGATCATCTGCCAAGAACGTATATGAACAGGTCCCAGTCCGAGAAAAGGATGGAAGGATCCTGTTCATATGGACCTGTCGTCAGACAGAACACTAAATAAATAATGTTGTTATTATCCCCTTAAAAGTGGTCTCTTTTCCTCTTCCAACTTAAGTTTTAAGTGATTTGTCAATCCCAGTATTCAATTTACGTTAAATTAGAACGAACTCTAGCCTTGAGAGCCAAATATCTTCAGAATCGACACTCAAAACAATGATGATGATTTCTAGTGTGTTGCGGGCCCTCCGTGGCTGGTATCTCCATGTCGCCTCTGTCGTACTTTGCAAAACTCTCAAGATTTCCCTTCTAACTCATTACGATGTGATGTCATATCCACTAGCAGTTTCCTCACAATCATTTTAATTGAAAACGACTACATTTAAGTGGCTCTTCCTCTAACCTAGCTTAGCTGTAAACTAGTAACCATGGCGACGAGGAGCAGACGAGGACATCAGTAACGCCGATACTTGCACGGAATACAGAATTTCGGGGAAGACGTTTCGCTCTTGATATCGGGCAGGAAATCGAGACGTGGGATTATAATTTTCGTTAATGACTGTGTACTTCTCTGCCAGGACTAACATAAGATGTAGTTAAGCTCGATCCAAACGTGAAATTCTTTCCATTTGCAGAGGAAATGTATTAACCAACACGAGTTGATGGGAAAGCGCTTGAATGAACTAACACCTCAGCCTTATATTAGAATAAGCAATATTACTATTTGAAAAGTAATGTTAACACACGTATCTTCAAATATTTTAGTATTGGAATTTGTAAAACGTCTAGCAGATATGAGAATTTAAGGAAAACTTCCTTAATTACATATTTTAAAATATTTTTGAAATAAATCCTGTTTTAATATTTTTTAAATTACTGTCAGCGATATGTAAAAATTAAATGTTCTCTGTTTGTATGAATAATAACATACTGGCGTGGCGAAAGCGATTACATGTTCAATATTCAGGCTTCTTTTATCTGTAGGTGGTAGGTTAGATTCTCGTGAACATTGAATGATGATTTTCGTATTTTCTCTCAGTGCACCCTGGGTAATTCCATAAATGCGTCATGGAGGCTTCCTTCCACATCCATACAGTATCGAATCGACCTTGCATCCCTAGAATAGAACCGCTGTTTTCCAGAAAATATTTTTTAGTACCAAATGTAAAACATGTTGAGTGAATTCTGTAAACAATCATCAGTACAAATACAGATCACAAATATTTCAAAATACGACAGATTGAAGTAGACCCAATGTGAAAAAATGAAGATAGTTGCATTTCAAGAAAATGTTTTCAGAATTGGGCTGGACCTGGACTTTAGGTCTGACGCTAGCTCAACCTGGGGGCCCAACAGGTAGGCCGTTCTTTTCATATCTTTTTTACGTGAAGGCGGAAGCAGAATACAGCTTTCGAAAAATAGTTTTACCGCTTTATAATTTAAACGATGTACAATTTCACATTTGTTGATTAATTCTGTCCATAATCTCAAGCCCTGTTTCCTTTATATCCATTATACCATCGTACTTCCATCTAATTTTAGATCTTTGTAATGACCTCTTTACTTCAGATTTTTCGACCGATACTCTCTGTCACAGAATTAGTTCCACGGATGTGACTGACTATTCTAATGGTTTAATCTGTGGTCTCCTTATAGAGGTTTATTCTTGCCTTCGGGTAACGTTCTGGAATTAACTCTGAGTGTAATTATAGTTTTCCAATTGTTCATGCTGCAATCTATGATTTGCCTGTGGCTTAGACTAATTTCTAATCGTGTAGGATGCTGATACAGGTTAAGGAGACAAACTACATCCATCTACGTTGTCTTGTTACAAAGGAAGCTGTGCGAATGTTCGCTTGTGATTCTTTAAAGGTATGCGATTATGGTTCATTCTTCGCAGGAACATTATATTGTAGTCCTACACTGTCCAATGGCTGAGGTATTTTTATAGGTTTACGGAGTTGGATCTACTCCCGTCTTGAGGTGTCTTATCGTCATAAAGATTTAATTCATTTTATTTTAATAAAGAAACATTCTGCAGGCGATTACACGAAGGAAAGCTAACTGGCTGGGACATATTATGAGAAGGAATGGGTTACTGAGTGATATCATCGAAGGCCAGGTTGAAGGAAAGAGAGGACTAGGAAGAAGATTGGTACAGCTAACCGACGACCTTAAACAAGGAAAGAAGATGACGTTCCAGGAATTAAAGCGAGAAGCTGAGAATAGGGAAAACTGGAGAGCTCTTTTTGGGCAGAGCAATGGATCTGTCGTAAGACAGAACACTAAATAATAATAAAAAAACGTAATATCGGTTGGGAGAGAATCGGGACGTTTCGGCTATTACATTTGTAAGCTAACCGATAGTGACCCGTCTTTCAATATGGTAAAGTCGAAGCACTTGGAATCAGGAATGAAGTCAACATCGTTAACATCGGGTAGGAAGACATAAAACTTACATCAGTTAATAGACAATGTTCATCTAGGTCTGTAATCGCGCTGATGATTGAGGCAGCAATGACCTCTGAAACGTCGGTAAACTTCTATCAGACCACACGGCACAACAAACCAGAAGACAGCCATCTTCTGACTCACCGCCATGAAAACCTCAAATCCTACAAAGTAATGCTTGTATGTATAGCAGGTACCTGTTCGCAAAAATTAATTTCGTATTTGAAACTACAGACAAACTTATGATCATAAGTACTAGAGTCTTCTTGAGCCAAACTGATTTTCGTTTGTGTCGTTACATAAATTATGCAATAATAACATACGATTTATAAAATTTCAGTTAAATGTCGTTTGTTAAATTGACATATACCTTGTGAAATCCAAATATAAAATGATCAGAGAGTTACTGACTTAAAGCTGATGGTGAATTTAGAACATTTCGATAATATAGAGAGTGAAATGGCATGTCTGAAGCCGCAATAGATGTTCTTGGAGGTCAGGAGCATCTTATGCTTTGTTCTTGTGTCAGTTTTGATCTCGTTTGGCAGTCGCACGAGGAAATTAAGAACAAAGGAATTCTTCGTAAGAACTCCGCTGCTAATTCTGGCAAGCAGCGAGGCGTTCTTGAAAGCACACTGCTTGTATAATGCTTTCAGGAACAAAGTTGCTAGATGTTCATGAAACAGTTTAGTGTATGACCTGATTTACATTTGGTTTTGTGAACGTCATACAGCCGCTCTGAGCACAAAACCTGTAGTAACCTAACTGGGCATTCACATTTGTCCTCAGCCAGCAGATTACTTCACGAAACATCCTGGAAGTGACGCTGTGGGCTCACCACTGACTTCTCCGACTGAGCTGACCGTTACGTCACACTACACATGGTAATCGATTTCGGGTGGAAAACCCATTTCGCCTCAAATTATTTCACACCTTTCTGTTGGCATAAAAATGTCTGTCTGATACGGTAAGCGCTCAGAGAGCATTTATTGTATACATGTTTTACTGTGTATACTGGGAACGACCCGTTCTTCAAGTGCCTGAGCACTGCGGGTCCTAACTTTTCGTTGGCTTGATCTATAGACACTCGGTAGGACTCCTTGGACGAGGGATCGGCCCCTCGCAAGGCCTCTACCTGTACACAGGACAGCACAACAAACATCCATGGCTTGAGTGGGATTCAAACCCACGGTCCCAGCCCACACCTCAGATCGCGCGGCCACTGCAGACTCCTTTGTATATATTTTAACCATCAGAAATTGGTCTTTCGTCGCACGATATAATTCGAAATACTGACATTATGGAAATTGTTGTTACCCAATATGTCATGGTTTTTATTAATTTATTTAATCCTCGTTCGATCTATTGATTTCCCCGCAAGACTTTATACGAAATTATGCGTGCGAACATTATTAATTTGTAAGTGATTACGAACTTCGCGGTGGAACCTATATTCTCCATCTTCAGTTTACTGGGCTATTTGTTAGTCTGAAACGTTACTAACCACCCACAGGATTACACAGTTTTACAAATTACACGACCAAACTACAAAGGCAGAAGAGGTTTTAGCGAATGCTCTGATTTATTTTATAAAACACAATATATTTTCTATTTATACTTACCTTCTGATTCTATGAGTCTGTTTTATTATGAGAAGATTGTTTTTATAATCGAAAGAAAGTGATACCCTGTTGGCAGAGATGTTATCGAGTACATTGCATACGAAACACCAATATTTCTTCTGCCTGAAGAGATTTCATTTCGTTAGGAAAAACAGTGTTTTTTGAGTTGTCGGGGTCTCGTTAGCAAGGACCGCTGGAAGATTCTGGTTATTTTGAGTGACATATAATGTTACTTGCAAACCTTCTGAAGCACACAGGACAAACAAATAATACATAGCTTATTTCTGAAAGAAAATGTTAATTACGCTGTGTCTTTCTTGATTGTCCTTTCATGAATATAAGAAAGAAAATAATTAGTTTCCAGAAAACAAAACGAAGATGTCATATCGAAAATACTTTTCTCTCTGTAAACTTCTCTAAATTAGAGAGTTTTCTTTGTGTAGACATTTAGCGTAGTATATAAAAACAAATGATTTGGAAGCTTTTTCTTAATTTACCTGCAAAAAAAGTCTTTAGAACTAAAAATTCTGTTGACTGTTTATCCCACATAAAATTACACGAGACTGAACAAAGTAGAGACGTGTCTCGTGTTTTAGTGTGACACCCAAGATGACGTCAAATAGTCCTGTGTACACGAACTTCTTAATCGCAAATTAAGCAGGAAGACATTTTCTCCTCGAGTCAGGTACTTCCGAAGAACCCAGTGACTGCTTACCGGCAGCAGCCTCCTCAAAGGGGACTGCTTTTAGCGTTATTAGTAGCAAACGCAACGAGCCAGGGTATTGGAATCAAAGTTCGCGGCAGAACTACAGATGTACTGTTACTGCAAGCATTTGAATTGTTTATTTGGTTGAAATATCATAAAGTTAGGTATTTCATAATGAGGTTAAGGACCACGACGTGTATTTCAAATGCTGCATCACTGCTCCTTGTAATTGGAAACTAAAGTATTTTGTGTCGTTTTCATAATTTACTCCATGTATTCTGTGTAAATATTGATTTTGTAGTAAATACGTGAGTAATCATGGTTATCATAATAATTGTTCTTTAAAATAGTTCTTACTGGTGGAATGAAAACTGACCATCGTCATGACTACTAATTTATGTTTCTATTGGCTGTTGTTGGTTGTCAGCAATTTGTATTTCTCTATGGTAGCGAAATTCTAAGACACGCCATTGAATGGTCCACATAATGAGATGAAACTGCTGCTTAAGCTGATAGCCATTATTATGATAAAAAACCTACGTCTCATTATCAGACTGTCACCATGCAGTATTTCAGTTGCGGGACGTTTTTGTACTAAAACAAGAAATTCATCGCCCTGATGACGGAGGCAGTATGACCTCTGAAACGTTGGTTAACATTGACCAGACTACACAGCGCAACAACCCAGAAGACAGAAATCTTCATACTCTGATGACGGAGGCAGTATGACCTCTGAAACGATGGTTAACATCGACCAGACTACACAGCGCAACAACCCAGAAGACAGAAATATTCATACTCACCGCTGTGAGAACCTCAAGTCTTACAAAGAAATTAGTAGAAAATATGAGGGGAAAGTACTCAGTCGGAGACTTTTGAAAGAGATTAGGAGATAATATTAAACAGGAATTTAAGTAAATATAGTGTAAAAATGTTGACTGTATTATCTAGTTCGGGATATTCTTGAGGGAGGCGAGACCTTGTTAAGACGGCAATAAACCATCTGGTTCCGTTAAAGGCGAAGAATTTGCTGATTAATTGAGAGACTATCACCTCGTCAAAATAATTCTGCTTTCCGCTGTTCATAATATCGTTATTCATTTATTTATTTTGTTACTACTGCCTGATCTAGAATTGCCAGTGTTATGAAGTATTACCGGTGAATTTTTACGTCAAATTAGAAGAAGCGCGATGTTTTTCGGTCTGCTAGTAGTGCAGAAAGTAACTTACCAGGTCACTTACGTCACAGGGACTTACATCTTGCGGAAATCATTTGTGATTTCCATCAGGTCAAAAGGTGTAACCGGCAGAACTTGAGGAAGAGGGACTTCGCTCTAGTGAGTCAGTTACTTGGAGTGTAGGACGTAACAAACTTAAAAATGTCGGATTCTCTTTGTCTATAAGAATGAAATTAAACCAAAGCTCGCAGATGTTCTTACTCCGTTGTCAAGGTCCTCTGGCTCCGAACACAGCGAGCTCGCTTTGCAGATCCTTTGTGTAGAAACGAATATCGGCCTATGAAGAGAAGTTTCAGGTTCAATCAAAGGATAATTACCAGCACACAGAAGCAGACCTCTTGTTCCCTTTTGGACGAAAAAGCTTGGTACTACAGTGCCTGTTAACTTCAGAGTAAAAAAACAGCAAATTTGACTTCCAATCATGTCTTCTTTATACTAGAATTCTGCCTTCATCTACAAACACTGAAGTGGTACCTACTCTCGTGTTACCTTTCGCTTCGGTATGTCCTACTATTCTTGTTAGAAATTTTAAAGAGAGCAAAAAAACATAACAAACGATTACTTTCAAGTAGAACAGAAAAAATGAGAGAGATGGAAAACTTTCTTTGAAGTGTGTCCAATAGGCCGTAAGATTTTAACAAGGTAACCTCTTCAGCGGCAGAGTTCACAGAAGGTTTTGGTCATTTCCCTTTTCGTTTCAAGCAACAAGACGTAGAGCTATATATAAATTAGGACTTCCTTTTCAAAGAGGAATACGGTTGCAGAAAATTCACTTCCATCCGAACAGTTGGCAGCAGTGTCTCGTAACTGGTGTGCCTCAACGAAGTTTGAGACGTGCCGCGAATTTTTATTAAAAAATTTTATATCGATACGTTGTAGTCGCAAAACAGCAGTATGGAAACTATATTAATAAGCTTCCTAATACACACAGGTAGATTCCATCTTTCTGAATTTTTCGAGAATTTCCTCAGTCCCTCCAGACGAATTCCGGGATAATAGTGAACATTAAGTCACATCCGCTTCCTTCCACATTCCTTCCAGTTCATTATTTATCGTCATCCTTTAATTCGACGCCAGATAGCCTGAAATACTAAACGGTCGTTAAATAAACTATTAAAAATAAGTCATTGATAATTTTTATTTTAATAAGCTCTATGCATTTAATATTTTTATGTATTAATATATATTTATGAACATGTGTAGCTTTGTACGCCCTTTGTCTGAGGAGAAAATTTGTGACGTTGTGCCGAGTATCTTTCAAAAATAAGGATGGAAACAGGCTTAAGGAAATTTTATATTTTCACAATAAATCTGAAGTAATACACCGTGCAACATATGGAATAGAATGAGAGTCGAACTCAACCAGAAATCACAAATGCTTCCTTCTGTCCAATAATAATAAATATACAACGAAATATAATCGATGTGTCATTGAAGTCTCTGCTGGTAAATTATTGGTATTTGAAGTCATCATTTAGGCTGATTTAGAACACGTTCGTAACTTATTTCATAAGTGTTTATCAGAACACTGAAATCACAGCGAATTTGATTCTAATATCATTTTATGGGTCATAATACAAAAGCTGTGTCTTCGTGCTCTGCTGTTTTCTCTCATCTTTCCATGATTCTCAGAGGCCGATCCTTTTGTATATGGAAATTTGCATATTCCTCGCCTGAAGGTATCAACATTGCGGAGAGACGTACTGGGTCGAGTGATGTTACCATATGAGCATATAATTAATGTTTTTTTTTGTTATATTTTCAAACACATCCGCTCAACTGTTCGTCAGTCCATACATACATACGTACATACATAGGCCTATAACCACCACACATGCAAACATCTACGTGATTTCCTTTCTTCTATTTATTGTCATCTCTTCATTAATTTTTATTCTTTCTTTCCTTTTAAATTTTTATTTATTAACCTACGTTTCCATCCATTTTCATATTTTTTCAAGTACTTTACTGCACCACCAAAATAACCTAATCTGTTATAAATTAAGATGGTAAAGTTGCGTCATATTGTGATATAATAAGTATATATTAAATCTTGTCCGTCTAATCACAATAATTCTTATTGAGCATGATGTATATATACAGAACAACATCGAGTGTGTTATTAAAAATGGAATAAAAATCTGAAAAAAGAACATCATTTGATATCTGGTAAAAAATCTGATAAAAAATCTGATAAAAATGTATGCTAGCATAATTTTATATAATTGTATTTGAATTATTTATCATTTTGAAGCTTTGTATAATTATATACACCTGAGAAAGGTTCTTTTAGGAACCGAAACATGTCGTGAAACATGAAAAAATGATGGTCTAATGTAAATCGAATATTTAGATAAAGAACATCATTTAATATTTTAAATATTTTAAAATGTTAATTATTGTAATATTTTAATATTTAATAAGAATTATTGTGATTAGACGGATAAGATTTAATATATACCTGTTATAAATTATTAACTCAGTTTATTCTAAAAACATACAGAAGACATTATCGACCTTTTAACCTCTTCCAGTGTCTGGGCCCCCAACCCGAATATGTCTCTGCCACGTACTGGATAATTAGCAGACTCAGGATTATCTGCTGTTCACTTGAGAGAACGGACAGCCTTTTTATTCTCATTGTAATCATTGATCCACTCTCGTAAGGAAAAGTAGCATGCATCAATGTCAGCGTTCTTCAAGAACTTTAAAACTTGCATCTGAATTTGTAGAGTGAAGGACACGAAAGGCGGAACTGCGCGGAAGAACTTTGTAAGTTTCTAAATTAGGCATCAGTGAAATAAGGGCTTTAGGCACATTTCATAATAAAACTGACAAGGCAGCAGCTTCGCACAACTACACGCACGGATCAGTCCCCTTAACTAGACGCAGGAAGGTCCTTGATAATCTAACAGTTGCATAGATGATAAAAAAATCCACCGAACGTCCATTACAGCGTTCAAAGAGCCGGTCACTTGACACAACATATTTGTACTAACAAAATAGGCATAACCTTACATTAGCAAATGACTTTAGAATCAACAGTTAGAGACTGGAATAAATATGAGCATGACAGGATACAGGTTAAACTTGGCTCTGTCCTTACTACCTTCATTATTCTGATAGTCGCTTAGTTTAAATATATGAATCAGTGGTTTTAACCTCCAGTTGTGAGATTCTGCATCTTCTATGCAAACAGGAAAATACAATTATTGAGATCGTTCCTAGAACAAAAATTTTGAAACTTGTAAAATGTATCATTTGCTTTAGAGTAGACGCCACGGTGGTCTAGCGGTTAGAACGATGGCCTTGTAATCCTGGGGTCTCGGGTTAGATTCCCGGCGGTGCCCGAATTTATAACTTATGTTGGGCAAGGCCGTGGTCTAGGCAACACGGAGTTTTCCTCCGTGGCATCCCAACAATTACTCCATTCACACACAGAAGAAGGCAATGGCAAACCACTTCTGGATCATCTGCCAAGAACGTATATGAACAGGTCCCAATCCG
>NW_019061694.1:0-21172 GCF_000696155.1 Zootermopsis nevadensis
AGTACTCCAAACTAGCGAAACAGAGTTATTTGCATTTTATGGACCGAGACGTTTCATTATCGTGTTCGAGATAGCCCGCCATCGTCCCTGTCCTGAGCCTCGTTGCCCCTCGTAGATGGTCACAGGTCACGTTGTTCCGATGCCCATGTTCTTGACTTCACTGCAGAGAAGGTTGTCAACACTGCATCTTCCAAATCACACGACGTATTGTTTCCAAATGATATTTTACGAAGATAACTAACTAGATGGCTTACTGAACCCGGAGGTTCATCACCGAATTAACCAAAGCCCTGTCCTGGGCCAACAAAATCCAGTCTCCTTCAACTCCTGTCTCCCATAGATCCCGCCTGAGATTATCCTCTCATCATCTAAACATCGCAAGATGTGGATAGTAATATTTTTAATAATGATACCCGACGGGGGCAGAGGATTTTTCGTCTAGCCTCTGCGTCCAGACCGGCTCTGGGGCCCACCCACCGTCCTTCCTTGGGGGTCCTCTCCCGGGGATAAGGCGCGACCCTGTCGTATCCCTGGCAGGGAATCGATGGACCCTGGACTCCCCGCGTCAGGATACGAACTGAAGATTAGCCGAGCAGTTGCTAATTTGATCAGGTGGCCTCGGAGCTACTGACTAAGGCAGCGTTTAAGGGCGAAAGCACAAGAACAATCTTCAATCGATTCCTTTATTACGAATGAGATTAAAATGAAGAAGGTGACACAGAATTCCTGGGTTTTTTTCCTGTACTCAGTGGGTCCAGGTTTGGGTCTGAACAGGACGGCCAAGAGAAAAACCACTGTTTCTGCCGAAATACGAACACCGGTCGTCCAATCCGTTGCCGGTCACTTCACTGACTGCTATCCTCCCATCGTGGTTCATACTAATATTTGATATAAGTCTGGAACACTTCAAATTTATTTTGATTTTACGGATTAATCATGTAGCTTCTACAGCGTTCCATCTGAAAACTCCTCCAAAGTACACGACGTAGGGAGCATGGATTAAATTCAGCCTCCAGCGGCTTCTGTAAACAACGGACGTGGAGTAGCAAAAACAGAATCCGGGGTTCGATTCGCTCTACGCGTCCTTTCAACTTTTGGTCGCGTTGTGTCTGGAGGAACTGCTCCCTTGGATGTGTCCTGAGCCCCTGCTCTGAGAGTTGGGTTAGGAGCGCGATTTGACGTAACCCACTGACGCACGCATCCCTGATTCGACACGAGGAGCAGCGCTGAAATCTCGATGAGATCAATTAACATTCTACTGATGCAGTCGGTTAATTTTGGCATCACACGAAGAGCTGTGTGCATTTGTTTCCGTTGTCTTCTGAAGTCAAGTTGAGTGCAGTGCATAATGGAGACAGTAGTTATTAAAGTGTGGAGCGCGAGTCAAATTGGGCTGAAACACTGGTTCTGCTTTAATGGTTGGTCAGTTCGTGCCTCAAAGCAACGTCGCTTTTGGCGCTTCGTTGTAGAGTTTCTCAACCTGTGTGCCGCGACGCGATCTTAAATATGCTACGACATTTTAAATTCAAGTTGGATCTTGGTTTACAAGTGTGTTAATATTAAAGGTCTCATTAGCTTGTGTCTTCGTATCTGTGTCAAATTTCAACTGCTTTCGTATTTTAAGTGTTATCCACAGCCTTATCAGTTTCCTCACCACTGGGCAGAGACTTTCTTGAAGAGTTTGTAGTCACTCAGGTTATCAAGAAGGACCTAGTTATATGAAATTAAAAATTAATTTTCGTCTTCACTAAAGCTTGGCCATGAAGCAGCTTAATGTAATTGATAATTTCATAGTAAGATACATTTTATCATTATCCTCCCATTTAATTCTCTCAAGCGATCCTTGAGTAATTTCCAATCACAGACTTCTGTAAGAATTTATAATTTATCCTATGGGTGCTACAAATACCGCCCACCTTCCATTCTTGATTTCGTCAGTTGAACAATGTTAAACGAGGAGTGTAAACGATAGAGACCTTCGTTGCGTAAATGCTTAAAAAAATTGCTCCACTGCGTTAAATGAATATCTGACGTCCTGTTTGCTGCCGTATCACTAGAGAAGAGGGAACATTATGTCGAATCTCTTATATTTTATAAACACGTCTATAAAAATTTATGAAAACCGTTTGTGTATTGGCTTACAGTATACTACAGAAAGGCATTGGTTCGCGTCACTACACATTTGAATAACGCATCGCAGTAATGGTCTAACAAAAGTCCTTTATTCTTCTGTCGTAAATCATAGGTTCAAATATTCTAAATGTATAACTTCTAATGGAAATTTAAGGTTCTCGTGGCGCAGAATATGATGAAGGCTGTATTCTTGATTGTATCGCCGCGTAGTATGATAAATATTTACTATGTTTCAGAGGTGCTTGATGCCACCATCATCAGGGCAAGGAATCGGATTGAGATACATGGACCAGGAAGAGCATTGCCCGAGGCAGTGGGATTTACACGGCGCAACAACACGGAAGACAGCCATCTCAGTGCAACTACACGGTACCGTAAAATACGACCCAAGCAGAGTGCCTTTGTATTCATTCAAGTATATGTTACGTTGAAAAGAATAGCTGATCTGCAGTGAACTGACATACTGACTAACAAAACCAAACACTCAACATTCCTTTAACATCGGACGACACTGAACAGAATCCTCAGGCAGTTCAATCCTTTCCATATCCTCTCTAGTATTTATGTGCTATAGAAATGAATTTGTTACCGCCGCCTTACCGTGGAGCCACCTGTACAACGCTGATGTGTACACCTTAACAAAAGACTACATGAATCGTTCATTTGGGAACAAAGAAAGATATCTTTAAATGAAGAATCGAATAAGTAAACACGTGCCTTTTCCTTCCCAAAGCAGTCATCCAACGTCAAATGTTTTACTTTTTATGCGGCCATATCAGCCTTTCTGCCATCTCCAGGCAGATCGCTTCACCGCAATGAGCATTATTTCGAGGGTATTCAGAGGCTAAGTCCAGGGAAATTTATTTCACTACTGGGAAACAGAAGAATCCAACTACGATTATATCTTTAGGGGAGTATAAAAACGAATCAGATGTTGCATAATAAGCAGGAGGTGCTTTCTCAATTGCCTTTAGTAACACAAGTGTTGGATAAAGCGATGAAGCATGTAAATTGGGCGAAGAACAGATCTTGCGATGTTCTTCATTATGTCAGGATGGATACCGAGACAGTCCCTGTACGTAGGTCACCAACGGTTAACACAGTACGATGAGAGCGACAGCGGTCAATAATTGAATTTTGGAGATACTGGGTTTGAATCATGGCTGTGTTGTTACCTGCTATTTCCTTCATCGTCGTCATATTCTAGTCAGTTAAATATAGTAATAGGTGTTTTTCATATTGTTTTTGAATGTAAGTAGAAATTGCCTCGCATTGTGTCCAGATACGTCATGGCCAGCCACCACCTCTAGCGGGGAATACAAACGAGAGATGAAACTACATATACTTGTTCCAAAGCGGAAGCAAACTTCCACCACGAGTTTCTCCATATGCTAAGCAGTCTTATATTGAAACTTCAAATAAAGTTTATGAAAATGTACTGTAATAACAGTTTTCTCAAAACCCCATTCTCAAACACCCCCACCCACAATCTTTGCTTTGCCTGAGAGAAAGCTTCACACCTTAATAACTCTTTCGCAATACCAACACTTTTATAGGGACCAAACATATGGATGAGCACGAAGTTAAAGTATTCAAATTCTGAATTGTAATTCACCATTTGCCTTAGTTTGGCCATGATAAAGGAAACAACAAGCACTTCTGAAATGTCAAACTTCTACTAGACTACACAAAACGTCCCACAAGTCATTTTTGAGCTAAATAAATTAAAGAACCAATAGAATTATTTTATTAATTAGTCTAAAACAGTCTAATACAAGTACTTGAAAAATTTCTCATTGATGGTTGAAGAACTACAGCCATATTTAACTGCACCTGAAAGATTCATGTTCACAAAAGCCTGCTTAACTCCATCCTGAGCCAGCTACATTCAGTTTGCTCCATTGATTCCCATCTCCCTGAGGTCTTCCAGCAGCCTCTTTCATTCAGGGATCCCAACCAATACATTATATATCTCACCCATCAGTTCAACCAACTTGCGAGACATTAACACAACTTCAGTTAAAAAAACATTTGGTACAAGTATTTGAGAAACTTAAATGACGGTAGAGAAAAGATGGAAGGTAAAAGAAATTGCACAAAAAATATTGCTTTCAAATTGAACTGAAGCACCTGATCAATAGGTTGCAACATTATTTGACAAACACAAAATTCTTACAATACTGACATCCCAAAATGAAACTGGAGTTGACATTTAGTACTCCTCTGCACTGTATTCTTCTCCTTCAAAAGTATCCATGCCGACCTCCTCGTAATCCTTCTCCAGGGCTGCGAGATCCTCGCGAGCTTCTGAGAACTCGCCTTCTTCCATACCCTCACCCACGTACCAGTGAACAAAGGCACGCTTAGCGTGCATGAGGTCAAACTTGTAGTCCAGACGAGCCCAGGCCTCGGCAATGGCGGTCGTGTTGGCCAACATGCATACGGCACGCTGTACCTTTGCCAGGTCCCCTCCTGGAACAACAGTTGGTGGCTGGTAGTTGATGCCAACTTTGAAGCCAGTTGGACACCAGTCCACGAACTGGACCGTGCGCTTCGTCTTGATGGTCGCTATGGCAGCGTTGACGTCCTTGGGTACGACGTCCCCTCTGTACAGCATGCAGCACGCCATGTACTTTCCATTTCTTGGGTCACATTTCACCATCTGGTTGACAGGCTCAAAGCAAGCATTTGTGATTTCAGCTACAGAAATCTGCTCATGGTATGCCTTCGCAGCTGAGATGACAGGGACATAGGTAACCAGAGGGAAGTGGATGCGGGGATAGGGCACCAAGTTAGTCTGGAATTCAATCAGGTCAACGTTCAGAGCGCCATCGAACCGGAGAGAAGCGGTAATCGAGGATACAATCTGGCCAATCAGTCTGTTCAGGTTGGTGTAGGTGGGACGCTCAACGTCCAGGTTACGTTGGCAAATGTCAAAAATGGCTTCATTGTCAACCATGAAAGCACAGTCAGAATGTTCAAGCGTGGCGTGGGTGGTGAGGATGGAGTTATAGGGCTCGACAACAGCTGTTGAAGTCTGAGGTGCGGGGTAGATTGCAAATTCCAGCTTGCTCTTCTTTCCGTAGTCAGCCGACAGCTTTTCCATAAGCAGAGACGTAAAGCCTGAGCCAGTGCCACCCCCGAACGAATGGAAGATCAGGAAACCCTGAAGACCGGTGCACTGGTCGGCCAGCTTCCGGATGCGGTCCAGAACGAGGTCAATGATCTCCTTGCCGATGGTGTAGTGACCTCGGGCATAGTTGTTAGCAGCGTCTTCCTTTCCAGAAATCAGCTGCTCGGGGTGAAATAGCTGACTGTAGATGCCAGTGCGAACTTCATCTGTGAACACACCAGTCAACGTCCAATTTCAACATATCAACATTACACTCTGCTACATTTCAACAGGCATTTCCCAATACAATTAAGCAGGATTCTCCTTTGCTTTACTTATGAGATTTCAAATAAACATACCTACTACTGTGGGCTCCAGGTCCACATAAATTGCCCTTGGTACATACTTTCCTGCCCCAGTTTCACTGAAGAATGTCTTGAAACTGTCATCACCACCTCCAAGAGTCTTGTCTGATGGCATTTGACCATCAGACTGAATACCATGTTCCAGGCAGTACAATGTTGAAACTGTCATCACCACCTCTAAGAGTCTTGTCTGATGGCATTTGACCATCAGACTGAATACCATGTTCCAGGCAGTACAATTCCCAGCATGCATTGCCCATCTGCACGCCAGCTTGCCCAACATGAATTGAAATACACTCACGCTGAAACACAACACAACTTCAGACTACCCTGTCACATGACAAGACATTGAAAGATCCTGACCTTTCATATGTAATAAGCGAAACATGAAATTACAAGAGCTTATGAATTTCTTAAATGTTTTAGAGCCACAGTTCAAACTCACACATATGGAAGCAGTGATTCTTCAGACAATGCCACATCAATGCATGTACAAATATATACAACTCATGCATCACTGGTCACAAATCTCTTCTTAGCAACATTGTAAACTCATTTCATACAGAACCTCACTGATAGTTCCAAGTTCATAACAAATTAATTCCAGACTCAACTTTTTCTAACAAGGAAATTTCATCGTTTACTCAAGCCTTGACAAAAAAAATTTAAAACTCAGTGGCAATAGTTCCTGCATTGCTGACATGCAGCAACTGCCACGTGGAAGCAAGATTAATTAAATTTAGGTTACATAACAAAATTATCACACAAAATTAAAAATTCATATTCATACTTTCACATTAATTCGATGCCAGAACTTACATTTTATTAATCACGAGTAATAACGTATTTAGAAGAGGTAGCACAATTCCATTCGTGAAAAACATTGTAATCAAAGAACACAACGAAAATTTCTTCCTTAAAACATCTGAAATGAGCAAAATATAATACTCACCATTGTAGTAGCTAATTTGATGACTTATAACAGAAAAAATGACAGTGGAACCACGGTTCTGGAGAATCTGACGTAAATACGTACTCCGTAACCAAGCGGATTGTGATATGTAAAATCTGAAAACAGATATGGAAATCTCGTACGCAATATGTCCAGATCCATCTCTTACGGTTTTCGAGAGGCGGGCGCTTAACGCGCCAGATGCATTGAAAATTGTACACATTGGTTCATTAAAATTACAATAAATGTATAAACAATTATAATTACAATAAAATACATTACAGATTCTTAAAGGTCCTAATTTACTGATCATTTTACAAACAGATTATATTACCCTTACTCTTACCATTCCTGAGGAATTAAAATTTAAAGGTGACCCGGCGCTGGATCTTACACATCTTCGTAACTAACGCAGGTTTGCCGAATGACCGTTCCGTATAGACGTACGAGTATTTACGTCAAAAGAAGACAAGTCTAATTCTCTTACACGAGTTCAGAAATGCAGAAGAAAACATTAAATGTGATGAACATTAATAATAAATAGGAATCCCTTACCTCAAACTTTGTTCAATTGTAAGAGACCACGATGTCCACCCGCAATGACCAATTTAATCAAAACTAAACAAGAAGTAAAAATTTGGAACTTTCATACACAATATCTTATACAAAAACAAAACTAAATGTCATTTTCCTCTGTAGTTTTGAGAGGCTGCAGAAATAACAAAAATGGGAGAAGCAACTTACGAGATAAAGACACAATGTGATAATTCTCGCACATTCATTCTGTTGTTGCCTCTAAATATTAATATGGGAATGCCAACTTTTAAAGCTCCCTTATACTATATCAGTGTTACAGATTATGAGTTATAAGATAACACAGAAAAAGAAATCCCTTTTGTTTAATCATCTCAAAAACCAAAATTGTGGAAAATGTGTAATTAGTGTAGAACAGTTTCAGTTTTACTCTTCACCTTTTATTTAAACATTTTTCACTCTGATAAATATAGTAAGTTGAGAACTTGACGGAAACGCACGCAGGACTACATGGGTTGGTAGTTCTTGTACTACTATAGCCAGAACTGTAATATGTCAACACATTTAACAAAGTAATCTCATTCCATGAAAATCTATCCAGTGTTCTTGAAGTTGTTACATGAAGACAGGGCAAAGCTAATAAACAGCAACATTTCTACAACTTCATTGCAAGTGCAACTAAAAATGATAAAAGCACAATTTAATCAGCAATTCCTTTTTCCTGAAGACAACCAGATCTTACACATACAATGAACATACACTATTGATAAATAAATATATATATATATATATATGTCCATGTTTACAACTCCCAATAAGCAAATGCAACAGAAGCAAGTACTGCCAAAACTTTTATTTTTTGTTATAGGTGACTCGAAGTCAACGATTTGCAATAACGTTTCCCTTATCACGTCTGCTTTCGTGGGAAATCTCTCTCACACAAATATATGAACACAAGGTGCATTAAAAACTTACCACCCGTCACCATTAGAACAACATAACACACTTACCTCGTACCGTTGTGAGTGATCTTTCTTTAACTTGGTCAACATGTCCAGCACGGTATCTAGCCTCACTACCTTGGTTGATATCAGACAGTTCATTAGCATGCCAGCCTTAAGCTGATGGACTGAAGTCAGATAACCGGGCCAAACCTCCACTGGATGATTTGACACAACAATCTACAAGAACCAATGACTTCCAGTAAAACTATGAAGTTAACAGAGAACTTAAACTATAACCCTGTAAAACAGTTGTGCACACAAGTGTGGCATGTGTGAAATTATAGGTTACATTATGCACTTGGAAATTATGAAGATTATGATTAGATAATGACTTCATCAAAACATTAACCTAGACCAAGGGTGGGGAACCTGTGGCCTTCTAGGTCCTTAAGTGCGGCCTTTTGACTGAATTAAAATTTTACATAACAAATCCTTTTATTTTTATTAATACATTTTTCAAGACGCCCTTAAGGTCACAAATGACGGATACCCATCTAGAGGATCAACTGAAACTGCGGACCTCCATGCTGCAACCAAACATTCAAATGCTCTCCAACAAAAAGCAGACACAACAAAGTCATTAAAAGATTAGTTAACTTTAAAATTAACAAATAGTTTTCATTTTTTGAAATTATTAAGTACATACTAGTTAGATTTTTACAAAATAATGTACGTTTTTAAGTATGTCTAATTGAAGTTTCTTGAATGCGGCCTTCCAACATGAAAAGGTTCCCCATCCCTGTCCTAGACCTCCAAATATTACATCTGTCCGAGAAAAGTATAACCAAGTCAAAACATCTGGTGAGCAAAACAGACACAAGTATCATTCCTGCCAGACACTTTCCTGAAATTAGTTGTACTCTCCTTTTCTAAAATGTTTTGATTGCATTTGCTATAATTTTAGAACAAATCTGAACAGTAGAATCGAAAAGAACAGTGAAAGTATTGAGATGGCGTTACTATAGTAATCGCACCAAATTATAATAAAACAGATAGGGATAGGACAAGAGGTTTTGATGAGATCCCAACGACATACTTTCCTCTAAATGTTTCAATCCACATGGCGAGACGAGCAGGAGCTATAAAATGAAATATAAAATTTGTTTTTGTCCATAATTTTGAGTAGTACAGATTATACGTTAAATGATCAGGCAGTATCAATAAGTAATATATTGTGAGTAGTACAGATTATACGTTAAATGTTCAGGCAGTATCAATAAGTAATATATTGAACACAAAGGCAAGAGAAATATCAGTTGCTCACAGTGGCAAATATGAAAATGACAGCGTTCTGGGATATTTCACCGCGTAGTCACATACAAGTAATTCATTCCAAAGGTGCTTACTGCCTCCATTATCTCCCTGATGACAGAGACAATAAGCACATCCAAAACATCAGTAGAATAAGATATTTGCCAACCCATGCAATGTCTCTGAAGTTTCAATCTGAAATACAATCTCGGTAAATACTTAATACGCGGAAATTAAAGAAAACAATGAGCAAAAGGACATAATGCGATCAGAGAAAGAGCCGAGTATTTTGTTTCGCCCAAAGAGGATTATAATAGCACAGGAGAATTAAATATTGTACCAAACGTGGAATACTCTCCTACAAATTAAGTGATTTTTAAACACTAACTTTATTTCTTGGATTCCCTTTGTTTCTTATGTTCCGACAGCTGACCTTTCAACTTCTGTACCGAGTCTTCATAATTGGCATCATATTCTTGAAAGAACGAACGTGCCTCTTCATTGACTTTCGATATGTGATCTGTCATGAGCTGAACGTTTTCTCTACTGTCCTTCAATTGCTCTCCTTCCTCCTCAACAAAAGGCATCTTTACTACAATATCCACACAATCTTCTTCCAGTCTCGTCAAATTGCATTTAAGAATTTGTTCCTCATTCTTTACTTTCTCCTTCAGTTTCGTCACATCTGCCTTCATATCTTCCACCTCCTTCATGTACCTGCCGTACGCTTCAGAGGTTGGTAAACTCGCGTTCACGGCCTCTACCGCAGATTCTTCCTGCTCTTCTGTACGTGTTCCCATTTCGTTCAGTTTCATTTTTAGATCTGTCCTGAAGTTCTTCGTCTCTTCAACAATTTGCTGTGAGTGAAATAAAGATGTCAGAAATGATGATTAACCAGTGATTCTTTTGTAGGATCTATACTTTCATGGCCACTAAAGTCAATAAAGTCTTCTTGGAAAATAAGCTGCGTCAGACGGCCCTAAGAAAACCGATGTTTTGAGAAATGTCAGTTTCGTGCAACCCCCTGACATGGCTGATTCCCTGAGAAAACTTCATTCAATTATTTTTTGTTGCACTTGATAGGTATTACGCAATGCAAAAGCTATGTGGAGCACTTTTGTTGTTCAGCCAAGGACAACTTGTCCTCTTTGTATACAGGGAGTACCCCATGCCTGATCACTGTACCCGTCCATCAGCAATTTATAGACTGAGCATTGAGAGGGACAAAATGAATGGAATTAAGAAGACAAATCGCGCCATGCTACCATTGCACATCACGTATGTCATGCACCTCATTAATATACTACCAAACCATCAACTCTGGAGTCCAGTCAGCAGAACTGTACTAAACGGGTTCGAACGGCCTATTTCCAAACGATGAAGGTTAATGAATTTGTCTGTCTGTTTCAAAGTGCAATCGCAGCTTCGTTTTGAAGGGAATTAAGAAAAAGATAAAACTCTCACTTAGGTTAATCAGACTTGTAGAGAATTGAACACACATAAAAAAGAGAGAGAGCTAAGGACTGAACTGCCATTGTAGACCTTACCTGCATGATGAGATTAGTATCTGTGTGCATTTTTATAGACCTTATAACGTGTTCTTCAATTATAAAGTAAACAACTTCAAACGCTTGACCCTCGATGTCTAACAGATATAGATTATACGTTTCTTAAGTCACGATTGAGCTTCGAAGGTGGGGACAGTTTGTTTCTCTGAAATAAGAATAATTAAGTGCATGTTAGTGGAATAACTTCTGACATTGCTAAAGCACCTATCCTTCTGCATATTTCAGCATTGGTAACTTTATCCACCCATCTTATTTTCAATATTTTTCTATAACACCACATCTTAAAGGAGACCAATCTTTTCTTTTCTTCAGCCCCCATCATCCAACTTTCGCTCCCATACAACTCAATACTCCAGACATACGTTTTTAATAACCTCTTCCTAGTCTCAATACTGATATTATCCGAGGTCAATAGCCTTTTCTTCATATTGAATGATTTTTTGCCTGGTTGATTCTGCAGCCTACCTCTCTCTTGCTTCGAACATCCTTAGTGATCTTACTCCCCAAATATGTCCTCTATCATCCGGTTGTTTACAGATATTCGTGCATGCGCGTCTCCATCCTTGTTGCAAGACATAACTTTAGATTTTCCTTTGTTTATATTCATATTGTACTCCTTCCCCATAATCTCTTCCATCTTATTCAGAATATTTGTGGGGTCTTGTTTACTCTCTGCCAATATTGCAATCGTCTCTCCTTGTATCTTCACTCCTACAGTGATTTCATCTCTGACTTTATCAAGGGAATTCTGTATATGAGCATTAAACACCCATTTAACATTGTCGAATGCTTTCTCAACATCAACATATGCAATAAAGGTTTCCTTGTCCTTCTCTACAATTAATCTCAAAGCTAGAACTGCCTCTGCCCTTCCAGAATCCAAACTGGTCTTCCGTCAGTCTACGTTCGATCTTCTTTTCCATCCTGCGAAGAATAATGGTTGTAATAATTTTGGATGCAGGCGTTACTATACTTGGTGTGCGGTACGGCTCGCATGTATTTGCACCAGCTTTCTTTGGGATAGGAACTATGATGCATTTTTCAAAATCTGCGGGTACTTTCCTTTGTACATAGATATCACAGATCAGATCATACAATCTCTTTTTCAGTCTCTCTCATTCCGCCTTGATGAGAATCTCATCAATCCGTGTTGCTTTCTTGTCTTTCAGTGATTTCAATGCTTGTTCAAATCCTTCTTTCGTTATAGGATCGCCAAGAAACGTAAGAAAGATTTTCTGACGTGTCACCAAAGTAAAGTTTTAAATTCCTAAAAAATTTGTTTCTCATTGACCGAAGTTCAACGTAACCACAAATTTAAAAAATCAAGCTATTTCTCAGTGGAATGAGTCCCAAGTAGTAATTTAAACTTGATTTTTTTATTACATTAAAATAGACAATGTAGACCATATTAAACTCTAAGCCACACTGGAAAATATAAAATATACAAGATCGGCGGGTGTTGGATACTTGAGTAATCTATACTGTAATCTAAGGCACGGCAAGTCAATCCTAGGCAAGTCAAGGCAAGTCAAGGCAAGGCAAGGCAAGGTAAGGCAAGGCAAGGCAAGGCAAGGCAAGGCAAGGCAAGGCAAGGCAAGGCAAGGCAAGGCAAGGCAAGGCAAGGGAAGGCAAGGCAATGTAATGTAATGTAAGGTAACGTAAGTTAATGTAATGTAAGGCAAGGTAAGGCAAGGAAATGTAATGTAAGATAACGTAATATAATGTAATGTAAGGCAAGGCAAGGCAAGGGAGGGCAAGGGAAGGCAAGGAAATGTAATTTAAAGTAAGGTAACATAAGGTAATGTAATGTAAGGCAAGGTAAGGCAAGGAAATGTAATGTAAGATAACGTAATATAATGTAATGTAAGGCAAGGCAAGGCAAGGGAGGGCAAGGGAAGGCAAGGAAATGTAATTTAAAGTAAGGTAACATAAGGTAATGTAATGTAAGGTAAGGCAAGGCAATGTAATGTAATGTAAGGTAGTAAGATAATATAATGTAAGGCAAGGCAAGGCAATGTAATGTGATCTCATACAGACATAAGTTTTGTATGTCAGATTCCTACAGATCACGAGATATATGCCTTTGAAAAATTGATTTTCGAATACATTACATTTCCTTTCCTTGCCTTGCCATACTTTACATTACTTTACGTTACATTACATTACATTACCTTGACTTGCCTTGCCTTACATTACATTAACTTACGTTACCTTATTTTACATTAAATTGCCTTGCCTTGCCTTGCTTTGCCTTTCCATGCCTTGACTTGCCTTGCGTTGTCTTACATTACATTACCTTACGTTACCTTACTTTACATTACATTGCCCTGCCTTGCCTTTCTATGCCTTCCCGTGCGTTGCCTTGCCTTACATTATATTAAATTACTTTACATTACATTACATTGCCTTGCCTTGCCTTGCCATGCCTTGCCTTGCCTTGACTTGCCTTGCTTTTCATTATATTACATTACGTTACCTTACATTACATTGCCTTGTTTTGCCTTGCCTTGCTTTGCCTTGCCTTACCTTGTCTTGCCTTGCATCACATTACCTTACGTTACCTTACATTACATTACATTGCCTTGCATTGCCTTGCCTTGCCTTGGCTTGTCTTGCTTTACATTATATTATCTTACGTTCCTTTACATTACATTACATTGCCTTGCCTTGTCTTGCCTTGCTTTGCCTTGAATTGCCTTGTCATGCCTTGCGTTGTCTGGCCTTGCCTTGCCTTGCCTTGCCCTGCCTTGCCATATCTTGCTTTGACTTGTCTTACCTTGCTTTGACTTTTCTTGCCTTGCCTTGACTTGCCTTGCTTTGCCTTTGCCTTACCTTACGTTACCTTACATTACATTACATTCGCATTGCCTTGCCTTACCTTGCATTGCCTAGCCTTGCATGCCTTGTCTTGCCTTGCCTTGCTTTGCCTTGCCTTACCTTGTCTTGCCTTACATTGCATTACCTTACGTTACCTTACATTACATTACATTCGCATTGCCTTGCCTTACCTTGCATTGCCTAGCCTTGCATGCCTTGTCTTGCCTTGCCTTGCTTTGCCTTGCCTTACCTTGTCTTGCCTTACATTGCATTACCTTACGTTACCTTACATTACATTACATTCGCATTGCCTTGCCTTACCTTGCATTGCCTAGCCTTGCATGCCTTGTCTTGCCTTGCCTTGCTTTGCCTTGCCTTACCTTGTCTTGCCTTACATTGCATTACCTTACGTTACCTTACATTACATTACATTCGCATTGCCTTGCCTTACCTTGCATTGCCTAGCCTTGCATGCCTTGTCTTGCCTTGCCTTGCTTTGCCTTGCCTTACCTTGTCTTGCCTTACATTGCATTACCTTACGTTACCTTACATTACATTACATTCGCATTGCCTTGCCTTACCTTGCATTGCCTAGCCTTGCATGCCTTGTCTTGCCTTGCCTTGCTTTGCCTTGCCTTACCTTGTCTTGCCTTACATTGCATTACCTTACGTTACCTTACATTACATTACATTCGCATTGCCTTGCCTTACCTTGCATTGCCTAGCCTTGCATGCCTTGTCTTGCCTTGCCTTGCTTTGCCTTGCCTTACCTTGTCTTGCCTTACATTGCATTACCTTACGTTACCTTACATTACATTACATTCGCATTGCCTTGCCTTACCTTGCATTGCCTAGCCTTGCATGCCTTGTCTTGCCTTGCCTTGCTTTGCCTTGCCTTACCTTGTCTTGCCTTACATTGCATTACCTTACGTTACCTTACATTACATTACATTCGCATTGCCTTGCCTTACCTTGCATTGCCTAGCCTTGCATGCCTTGTCTTGCCTTGCCTTGCTTTGCCTTGCCTTACCTTGTCTTGCCTTACATTGCATTACCTTACGTTACCTTACATTACATTACATTCGCATTGCCTTGCCTTACCTTGCATTGCCTAGCCTTGCATGCCTTGTCTTGCCTTGCCTTGCTTTGCCTTGCCTTACCTTGTCTTGCCTTACATTGCATTACCTTACGTTACCTTACATTACATTACATTCGCATTGCCTTGCCTTACCTTGCATTGCCTAGCCTTGCATGCCTTGTCTTGCCTTGCCTTGCTTTGCCTTGCCTTACCTTGTCTTGCCTTACATTGCATTACCTTACGTTACCTTACATTACATTACATTCGCATTGCCTTGCCTTACCTTGCATTGCCTAGCCTTGCATGCCTTGTCTTGCCTTGCCTTGCTTTGCCTTGCCTTACCTTGTCTTGCCTTACATTGCATTACCTTACGTTACCTTACATTACATTACATTCGCATTGCCTTGCCTTACCTTGCATTGCCTAGCCTTGCATGCCTTGTCTTGCCTTGCCTTGCTTTGCCTTGCCTTACCTTGTCTTGCCTTACATTGCATTACCTTACGTTACCTTACATTACATTACATTCGCATTGCCTTGCCTTACCTTGCATTGCCTAGCCTTGCATGCCTTGTCTTGCCTTGCCTTGCTTTGCCTTGCCTTACCTTGTCTTGCCTTACATTGCATTACCTTACGTTACCTTACATTACATTACATTCGCATTGCCTTGCCTTACCTTGCATTGCCTAGCCTTGCATGCCTTGTCTTGCCTTGCCTTGCTTTGCCTTGCCTTACCTTGTCTTGCCTTACATTGCATTACCTTACGTTACCTTACATTACATTACATTCGCATTGCCTTGCCTTACCTTGCATTGCCTAGCCTTGCATGCCTTGTCTTGCCTTGCCTTGCTTTGCCTTGCCTTACCTTGTCTTGCCTTACATTGCATTACCTTACGTTACCTTACATTACATTACATTGCCTTGCCTTGCCTTGCCATGCCTTGCCTTGCCTTGACTTGCCTTGCCTTACATTACATTAACTTACGTTACCTTACATTACATTACATTCGCATTGCCTTGCCTTACCTTGCATTGCCTAGCCTTGCATGCCTTGTCTTGCCTTGCCTTGCTTTGCCTTGCCTTGCCATATCTTGCTTTGACTTGTCTTACCTTGCTTTGACTTTTCTTGCCTTGCCTTGACTTGCCTTGCTTTGCCTTTGCCTTACCTTACGTTACCTTACATTACATTACATTCGCATTGCCTTGCCTTACCTTGCATTGCCTAGCCTTGCATGCCTTGTCTTGCCTTGCCTTGCTTTGCCTTGCCTTGGATTACATTACCTTACGTTACTTTACCTTATATTTCTTTGGCTTGCCTTGCAATGCCTTGCATGACATTGCATGACCTTACGTTACTTTACATTACATTACATTGCCTAGCCTTGCTTTGTCTTGCCTAGCCTTGCCTTCCCCTGCCTTGCCTTAATTTACATTACGTTACATTACATTACAATAAAATACCTTGATTTGCCTTGCCTTGCCTTGACTTGCTTGCCATGCCTTGCCTTGCATTTCCTTGCCTTGCCATTAATTGAATTTCTTGCCTTGCCTTGCCTTGCCATGCCTTGCCTGGCCTTGACTTGCCTTGCCTTGCCTTGTCTTGCCTTGCCTTTCCTTGCCTTACTTTGACTTGCCTTGCCTTATCTTGCCTTTCCTTGACTTGCCTTGCCTTGCCTTGAATTGACTTGCCTTGACTTGAATTAAATTATATTTCCTTACCTTAACTTACATTACATTACATTGAATTGCATTGCCTTTCCTTGCCTTGACTTGCCTTGCCTTACATTACATTACCTTAACTTACCTTACATTAAATTACATTTTCTTGCCTTGTTTACCTTGTCTTGCCCTGCCTTACCTTGCCTTGCGTTGCCTAAACCTTGCCTTACCTTGCCTTGTCTTGTTTTGCCTTGCCTTGCATTGCCTTGCATTACCTTGTCTTGCATTGCCTTGCCTTGCCTTACCATGCCTTGCTTTGCCTTGCCAAATTTTGCCTTACATTATTTTATCTTACGTTACCTTACATTACATTACATTGCCTTTCCTTGAATTGCATTTCCTTGCCTTGCCTTGCCTTGCTTTCCTTGCCTTTCCTTGCCTAGACTTACTTTGCCTTACCTTGTCTTCACTTATATTACATTACCTTACGTTACCTTACATTACATTACATTGCCTTGTCTTGCCTTGACTTGCCTTGCCTTACCTTGACTTGCCTTACATTACATTGCTTTATGTTACCTTACATTACATTACATTGCCATTCCTTGCCTTGCCTTGCCTTGACTTGCCTTGACTTGACATGCCTTGCCTTGTCTTGAGTTGCCTTGCCTTAACTTACATTACATTACCTTACGTTACCTTACATTACATTATATTGCCTTGATTTGCCTTGCGTTACCTTAAATTACATTACCTTACGTTACCTTACATTACTTTTCATTGCCTTCATTTGACTTGCTTTGCCATGTGTTGCTTTGACTTACATTACATTATATTACTTTACATTACATTACATTACATTGCCTTGCCTAGCCTTGCTTTGCCATGCATTGACTTGCTTTACATTACATTACATTACGTTACCTTAACTTACCTTACATTACATTCCATTGCCTTGCCTTAACTTACCTTGCATTGCCTTCCCTTGCCCTGCCGTGCCCTGCCCTGACCTGCACTGCCCTGCCCTTCCCTGCCCTGCCCTGCCTTGCTCTGCCCTGCCCTGCCCTGCCCTGCCTTTCCCTGCCTTGCACTGCCTTACCTGCACTACCTTGCTTTGCCTCGCACTGCCTTTCATTTCCTTGCCTTGCCTTCCCTTGCCTTGCCCATCTGCCTTTCCCTGCCTTGCCCTTCCTTTTGCTTTTTTTAGCCATGCCTTGCATTGCTATGCCTTGCCTTGCCTGGCCTTGCCTTGCCTTGAGTTCCTTGACTTCCTTGCCTTGCCTTGCATAAGCCGTGCCTTGCCTTGCCTTGCATTGCCTTGCCGTCCCTTGCCTTGCCTTGCCTTGCCTGGCCTAGCCTTGCCTTGCCTTGAATTGAGTTCCTTGCCTTCCTTGCCTTGCCTTCCCTTGACTTGCCATGCCTTGCCTTGCTTCGCTTGCCCTGCCTGCCCTGACTTGCTATGCCTTGTCTTGTCTTGCGATGCCTTGCCTTGACTTGCTTTGCCTTGCCTTGCCTTGCCATGATCTGCCTTTCCCTGCCTTGCCCTTCCTTGCAACTGCCCTGTTCTGCCCTGCCCTACCTTGCCCTGCCCTGCTCTGCCCTACCCTGCCCTGCCCAGATCTACCCTGCCCTGACATTCCCTGCCTTGTTTTGATTGCCTTGCCATGCCATGCCTTAACTTACCTTACTTTGCCTTGCTTTGCCTTGCCTTGTCTTGCCTTGCTTTGCCGTGCCTTGCCTTGCCTTCCACTGCCCAGCCCTACCCTGCCCAGCCATGTCCTGCAATGTCCTGCCATGCCCTGCCCTGCTCTGTTTTGCCCTGCCTTGCCTTGTCTTGCCTTGCCGTGCCCTGCCCTGCTCTGCACTTCCCTGCCCTGCCTGGCACTGAACTACACTGCCCTGCCCTGCACTGAATTGCCATGTCCTGCCCAGCCGTGCCCTAAATTGCCTTAATTGCCTTGCTTTGCCTTGCCTTGCCTTGACTTGCCTTGCCCTGCCTTGCCCTGCCGTGCCCTGCCCTGCCCTGTAATGTCCAGCCCTGCCCTGAACTGCAATGCCCTGATTTGCCTTGACCTGCCCTGCCCTGCTCTGCCTTACCCTGCCTAGCCCTGCCTTTCCCTGCCTTGATCTGCCTTGCCCTGCCTTGCCCTGCTTTGCCTTGTCTTGACCTGCTTTGCTCTGCATTTCCCTGCCGAGCCCTGCCTGACCTGCCCTGCCCTGCAATGCCCTGCCTGACCTGCCCTGCCCTAACCTGGCCTCCCTGCACTTCCCTGCTATGTCCTGACCTGCCAAGCCCTGACCTGCCTTAACCTAACCTGCCCTGCAATGACCCTCCCCTTACCTGCCCTGCCCTGTTCTGCCCTGCCCTGCCCTGCATTGCTTGCCCTGCCCTAATTGCATTGCCTTTCCTTGCCTTGACTTGCCGTGCCGTGCCTTGCCTAGCCCTGCCCTGCTCTGCCCTGCCCTGCCCTGCATTGCTTGCCCTGCCCTAATTGCATTGCCTTTCCTTGCCTTGACTTGCCGTGCCGTGCCTTGCCTAGCCCTGCCCTGCTCTGCCCTGCCCTGCCCTGCATTGCTTGCCCTGCCCTAATTGCATTGCCTTTCCTTGCCTTGACTTGCCGTGCCGTGCCTTGCCTAGCCCTGCCCTGCTCTGCCCTGCCCTGCCCTGCATTGCTTGCCCTGCCCTAATTGCATTGCCTTTCCTTGCCTTGACTTGCCGTGCCGTGCCTTGCCTAGCCCTGCCCTGCTCTGCCCTTCCCTGCCCTGCCTGCCCTGTTCTGCCCTGACTTGCCCTGACGTGTCCTGCCGTTCCCTGCCGTGCCTGCTATGATTTGCCCTGCCCTGCCTGGATTGTCATGCTCTGCTCTGCCCTGCCCTGCCCTGCATGTCCTGCCCAGCCCTGCTCTGCCTTGCCATGCTCTGTCATGTCCTGCTCTGCACTGTCTTGTCCTGCCTTGACCTGCCTTGCCCTGAATTGCCCTGCGTTGATCTGCCTTGTTCTGCCTTGCCTTGCCAGGCCTTGCCCTGCCTTGCCCTTCTTTGCTCTGACTTGCCCTCCCTTGCCCTGCCTTGTCTTTCCCTGCCCTGCAATGCCCTGCCATGCACTGCCCTGTCCTGCCTTGAACTACCCTGATCTGCACTGTCCCGTCCTGCCCTGCTTTGCCCTGCTTTGCACTGCCTTACCGTGCCTTGCCCAGCCTTGTCCTGCCTTGCCCTGCCTTGCTCTACTTTACTCACACTTGCCCTCCCTTGCCCTGCCGTGCCTTTCCCTGCCCTTCAATGCTCTACCCTGCAATGCCCTGCCCTGCACTGCCCTGACCTGCACTGAACTGCTCTGCACTGCACTGCTCTGCCTTGCCCTGCCCTGTTTTGCCCTGACTTGCCCTCCCCTTCCCTCCCTGCCCTGCCTTGACCTGCCTTGCCCTGCCTTGAATACCTTGCCTTGCCTTGACTTGCCGTGCCTTGCCTAGACATGCCCTGCTCTGCCCTTCCCTGCCCTGCCTGCCCTGTTCTGCCCTGACTTGCCCTGACGTGTCCTGCCGTTCCCTGCCGTGCCTGCTATGATTTGCCCTGCCCTGCCTGGATTGTCATGCTCTGCTCTGCCCTGCCCTGCCCTGCATGTCCTGCCCAGCCCTGCTCTGCCTTGCCATGCTCTGTCATGTCCTGCTCTGCACTGTCTTGTCCTGCCTTGACCTGCCTTGCCCTGAATTGCCCTGCGTTGATCTGCCTTGTTCTGCCTTGCCTTGCCAGGCCTTGCCCTGCCTTGCCCTTCTTTGCTCTGACTTGCCCTCCCTTGCCCTGCCTTGTCTTTCCCTGCCCTGCAATGCCCTGCCATGCACTGCCCTGTCCTGCCTTGAACTACCCTGATCTGCACTGTCCCGTCCTGCCCTGCTTTGCCCTGCTTTGCACTGCCTTACCGTGCCTTGCCCAGCCTTGTCCTGCCTTGCCCTGCCTTGCTCTACTTTACTCACACTTGCCCTCCCTTGCCCTGCCGTGCCTTTCCCTGCCCTTCAATGCTCTACCCTGCAATGCCCTGCCCTGCACTGCCCTGACCTGCACTGAACTGCTCTGCACTGCACTGCTCTGCCTTGCCCTGCCCTGTTTTGCCCTGACTTGCCCTCCCCTTCCCTCCCTGCCCTGCCTTGACCTGCCTTGCCCTGCCTTGAATACCTTGCCTTGCCTTGACTTGCCGTGCCTTGCCTAGACATGCCCTGCTCTGCCCTTCCCTGCCCTGCCTGCCCTGTTCTGCCCTGACTTGCCCTGACGTGTCCTGCCGTTCCCTGCCGTGCCTGCTATGATTTGCCCTGCCCTGCCTGGATTGTCATGCTCTGCTCTGCCCTGCCCTGCCCTGCATGTCCTGCCCAGCCCTGCTCTGCCTTGCCATGCTCTGTCATGTCCTGCTCTGCACTGTCTTGTCCTGCCTTGACCTGCCTTGCCCTGAATTGCCCTGCGTTGATCTGCCTTGTTCTGCCTTGCCTTGCCAGGCCTTGCCCTGCCTTGCCCTTCTTTGCTCTGACTTGCCCTCCCTTGCCCTGCCGTGACTTTCCCTGCCCTGCAATGCCCTGCCATGCAACTGCCCTGTCCTTAATTGAACTGTTCTGCCCTGCCCCTCCCTGCCCCACCCTGCCTTGCCCTGACCCGCAGTGCCCTCCACCAAACTGCCTTGGCTTGCCTTGCCTGGCTTTGCCTTGACTTGCCTTGC